>JAJLRQ010000174.1:0-41139 GCA_030567115.1 Petasospora euphorbiae
GAGTAACTAAAGGTTTGTCAAGTCGATAGTTGTATGGTGATATATGTGGAATTGATATATAATGATTGAAAGTACCGTTGGAGTGTCGCCGTCGCCTTCCCGATCTGTCAGTGTGGCATCTGAGCGGGAACCTGGACTCGTAAGCTATCAACTCCTCAGTAAGTGGTGATGTGCATGCAACCCCGTTTCCGTCTGCATGGTAGCGTGTTTACTATGGAGTTTTGCGTATGTCTCGTGGTGTATTGTATATATCCCATGGCTATTCTCATTCCAGCTCGAGGCAAGCTTTAGCAGATGCCTTGGGTTTTGTACCCAAAGCCCCGTAATTGCACCGGTTCGGTGTCCTGGCGTATTATAGTTGTGTCACTGCCACACAACATACGAACACGGTAGCCCGCTCTCATTCAGATTGACCATGTCAATGCTGCTCGCCTGATAATATCGTGGGTTCAACTTGCTTATCGACGTTTACATCTGAGTTTGAGAACACAACATTACATTTGCACCCCGGTATAAGACTCCTTCCTTCTTTTCATTAATCCTCAAAACATACTTCAAGAGTAGTCAGTCTGACTGCTTCAAATTATGTGTATAAGAAAGCTTTTGCGTGTGTGAGGTGAAGCCACGGAGTGGAGCACTGTGGTCCAAGGGGTGGGCAGCATCCAAGTTGATGATAAGGTGATCGATCAACTGTTGAAGGTCACTAGCGGACAATTATCCTCATACTTTCCAGATTCGATTATATGGAATCATTGCTCAGCAACAATATAACACCATTTTGCTGATTGGACAAGTGCTTTCGTTCAGCTCATGGTGACTCCCTCACTTCGTTTTTTTTCTTTTTTTCCTTTCTGGCACGCCGCCTATCTGAGAGATCAATCTCACAAGAGACCATTCTAACCACATGGGTTTGCTCATGGAGGAAACGCCTTTCCAACGTAGAGTGAGATGACGACATCCAGTATCCAAGTATCCAAGCGCCAGCTGCGCAAATCCATGGCAAATCTACTGCATGCGATTCCACAAGAAGCGTTGGTCAAACAATCCAATAGCATCATCTCGAGGCTTCGATCGATTCCAATGATTGAGCAGGCTCAAAAAGTGGGAGTGTACATGTCTATGGATACATCAGAAGTGAAGACGCTTGGAATTATTGAAGAGTTGTTTGCTATGGGTAAGAAAGTGTACCTCCCGCACTGTGCGCCTCTACCACAAGGTGCGCTGAGGAGACATGAACGACAGACATCCTGTCTCGTCTTCTATCAAATGCCCACTCTCCAGTCAGTTCTTGATCTAAAACCACAAGGCAAATATAAATTAAAAGAGCCTACCACAGGAACGAACATTATGGAGGAAGAGAGTGGGTTAGACTTGCTACTCTTGCCTGCTGTGGCTTACACTACCAAATGTGAGAGATTAGGGCACGGTGTTGGATTTTACGACGACTACATCAAGCGACACACCGAGAAGTTTGGCAAAAGACCTTTGTTGGTTGGTACAGGGCTCGAAGAGCAGCTAGTAGATAACATACCGACTGAGCCACATGATGAAAAACTGGATCTGTTGGTGCTAAACGACAGAGTGTTCTACTCAACTAACTAATATGAAGGCTTCACCCAGTTTTCAGTACATATAAATATAACGTGCTCAAAACAAGCCCAACCATTTCTTGCGTCCTGATGTCATCACAGGTTCACTAAATCTTCTCTCAAACTCACCGAGGCCCTTAACCAGGAGTCTTCCCTTTAACGTCTCGATATCTCCAACAACCTGACCCTTTTCGTTTATGGATGTCTTCACAACAACAAAGTTATTGGCCAGTGTTGGAAACTTGTACTGCAGCTCAATTAAGTTAGTCTTGATTTGTGATGGAGCGTAGCCGTTCAGTGGGTCGATATCAAACAAGAAGCTTGAGCCTCTTTTCAGCACTTCATCGAGAATTGTGGCTAAGATCCCACCATGGACCAAGAACGGGTAACCACAGAGCTTCTGCCCCAAATGAATGATACTGATAAGCTCCTTTGTCTCCTTGTTGACAAATATAACTGGTCTAATGGCGAACCCTCCAGGCACGGATAGCGTGCCCGATGTCATTGTTCCGTTTTTGGTGTTGGAGTCAATATAGGACCAGGCTCTTCTCGATTCGAATGAGGGGTCATTGGAGAGCTTCTGGTACAATGGCAATCTCTCCAGCTGGCTTTCCAGTAACAATTTGTAGCTCAATTCTTCTGGAGTCCCCGGCTCTGGGAGGCGCTCCATAGCGGTGATCTTAGCAATCTCACTCAATGGCAACACATAAGCAACGCCTGCTCCAAGGATGAAAGACGCAAGGATAAGTGACAACGTTGACGAAATGTCCCTCTTAGGTTTATTAGGTCTCAGTGGCTCTTGGTTGTCAATGGTTATGGGGGTTGGTTGGGCTGCCGGAGTAGGCGGGGTTGGTGGCACTGTGGTAGTTGGCGTTTGCGGAGGATGCGTGGACATCCAGCGAGCCTGGTGTGCCAACCTTGGAGCAGCAAGTGCTCTGGAGCAGGATGTAAGTACTTTAGAATACATCATTGTCGCTGGCCAATAGACGACCATCTTCTTCACTGAGCAGTCACGGTGTGGAGTAAAGGAATTGATCACAGGACGAGCACACGGCCATAGTGTCTGCCCCCACCAGGGGCTCATAACGCCATATTACATAAGCGGAGCTCGGGTCTCAGAAAAATCTCTATGTGGTTGAAGTGGCCGCTACTCAGCTTGACAGAATCGTCAGTATTTGGCCTTTTAAACCAATTAAGGCACTAAAACACTCAAGTTAGCTAGATGACAAACCCAGAGCCACCAAAGATTGAAATTCTCACCATCAACGACAAGACCCAGGAGCAGCAGCTTTCGGAGCCAGTGGTCCCACATGAACGTCAGATCGTTACCGATGTCATCGCTCTTTGGAAGGAGGACCCGGACACTGAGACGCTAGGTATGGCCAAGTTGCACTTACTTGTCAAGAAGCGTAACCCAAACTGGCAACTCAGTGAGAAGAGACTCAAGACCGTTCTCAAGCAGTTCAATCTTCTCTCTACTTCCGAGCAGTACTCGTACGCTAACCAGATCACATCGAAGGAAACTCCAGATATGACGCTGCCTAAGAGCATCAGATACCAGTTCACTAAGAACAGAGGTAAGGGTCTCTACGCCTCGAACTTCTTCAAAGAGGGTGACTTGTTGTGGGAAGAGAAGGCTGCATTGTTCTTCGTTCCACCTCTTGACCACTTGAACTTGATGGACTCAGCCAAGGCATGCACTTACTGTGGCTCTCTCTTGCAAACCACACAATCTGTGAAGAAGGGACTCGATTGCAATGTGTGCTCACACGTATGGTGTTCACAGTCGTGCAAGAGAACTGATAAACTCCACAACTTGGCCAAGCACAATTTGTACGAGGATGGTAAGAAGTCCAAGAAGAACATCATCCCAGCTGCCTGGACAAAGTATGAGAAGTTCTGTCTCACCAACGAGTGGAATGCCGCACATGCTGTCGCTCACATCCACGCTTACTGTGTAATCGATAAGACTGGTGTCTTATCGAAGCAGCTTGACGCCTTTGCCAAGGTGCGCCAGGATGTTAGATACAAGGCCATCGACTCTTCCGGAATCGGTGGAGCTTTCGACTCAAACAACAATGGAGGTGGTGCGCTCTTTGTCCAGGAGCAGCAAGAGGCTCTTTGGACAGAGAGTCACACTCTATTTAACAACATTTTCCCGAACCACCAGGTCACTTTTGAGCAGTACATGGAGTTGCTTGGTACTTACAACATCAACAACGTTGATGGGTCCATGTTCTTGATACAGGCTCACTTGAACCATAACTGTGAACCGAACGTTCGTGTGATTTTTGGTGACAAGAAGTCCGATGGAATCAAAGTGTACGCCAAGAGAGACATCAAGGCCAATGAAGAGTTGGTGACCAGTTATGTCAATCCGGCTCATGAGGTCAACCACAGACAGAGGGAGCTGAGGGTCAACTGGGGCTTCATCTGCTCCTGTAACAAGTGTAAGGCTGATAAGAAGGCACTACAAAGAAGGAAATCCAACGAATCCGCTACACCGGCTCAGAAGCAAACGATTAAGGAAATGCTGAAGAATGCCCAGAATGAGGAGTTTGAGTTGAACGTTCCTGATGCTCCACAGCAAACGGAGAGAAGAAAATCCGTGAGATTTGACGAGAAGGTGATTGCTGTGCAGCAGTAATATTGGGATCCCAAATATGACGATTCAACTTAACCCTACAGCTAGAATGTATGAATACAGCAAAAAACCCTTATGTAATTCTGTAAATACTCCCCTGTATTCACAACGATGGTCAGCCATCAAGTTTCTATCTTTTAGTCATACCTCCATCTGGGGCACCAGCAAGCAACTGATCTGGACTTGGTGCAACCAAACCACCAGCTACTGGTGCCGGGGTATGGACACTCCCAGTGACGGAGGCCACAGGTGTCGAAACGTTCTACTGGTACATCAGTGGTGTCCGTGTGGTGAGGTGCTTCTCCAGCATCAGGTACAAATCGTCCTTGGTGAATGGTTTAGCCAAGATATCACTCATCCCGTGCTGTAGATACGTCACTAGATCTTGGTCGTCAATGTTACCCGTCATGGCGATAATTGGTGTGCGATTGTCGAAGCTTCTTACGATTGAAGTTGCTGTGGCACCGTCCAAGTTGGGCATGATGATGTCCATAAACACAATGTCGTATCTGGATTTTTCCAAGGCATTGATGGCAGTCAATCCATCAGAGACAACTTCCACGGTACAGCCATATTTCTCCAAAAATTTGCGACACAGCTGGATACAAACGTTGTCATCTTCTACCAGCAGAACGTGGAACCCTTGCCTTAGCGTCCCAGTGACTTTTGGAGGTGAGTGAGCTGTCCCGGGTGGCTGCGTTGACGTCGCTTGTGAGATTGAGGTCCGCGTGAGCCCTGTCGAGGCAGAGGAAGAGTTTCTGTGACCCAGTGATGTCGATGAGTTCGGTGGAATTGGCATCTGCTGCTGTACTTGTATTTGCGGTGGCTGTTGCATTTGTAGCGGTTGTGGCTATTGTGGCTGTGATTGAGCTTGATGTTGCTGGTGTTGTTGCAGCTGTTGCGGCTGCTGGGGTGGTGGTGGCTGTGGTATCAACATCGGCTCCATATGTGGGAGGTCAAGGGGAGGAAGCTTGATGCCGTGGTTCACTAGCGTGCCCACAAGGGTGTTGATGCTTCTGAAGTAACGGTCGTTGGTATTCTTCATCGTCATGATGGACTCGATAACCGTAGTATATTTCTGGTTCATCAACTTCAACTCATTATGTAGACTCTTGTTATCCCTTTGTAGGGCATTCACTGTATCCTCAAGCTTGCTGATTGACTCTGTCGCAGAGCTATCCTCCGAGCCCACTCTTCTCTGTGTTGGGCCTTTCCTCTTGATGCTCTCCAGTGACTCTCTGTCGTGTTTTCGGAAGTCAGGGTGCTTGAACTCCCAGGCACTCTCTCCGTACTCGTTGTGTTGCTTCTCCTCGTTGGTCATCTTCACCTTGTGGAAATCGTACTTGTTGAGCTGACGCACGAAGGAGGCAAAGTTGGAATGCTTGAAGTGCTTGGGCAGGATGTCCTTGGTGAACTCGTTGGTGTCGAGCACCACAAACGAATCGCCACTGCTAGTCCACCTTACGATGTGCTGGTATGAGTTATCTTCCAACATCAAAAAGAGCTTCTTGACAAAGTCTGTCGACCCTGACGACGATGACGATGTATTGTTGACAGGGAGGCCCAGTCCTGAGTCGCTAGCTGTGTCTTCCGTTTTGGTTTTCGGAGGCATTGGGGCTGTGTGTGATATATATGAGATTGTGGGTCTGTTTGAATGTGAATGTGAGGGTCGGAGTGCTTGCGTTTATCTGTGTATAACTCTAAGTGTTATGTCGCACAAATGGGCTCCTCAATCACTGAGCGAATGACAATGGGAAAGTCAACAAAGTGTGTTCTCAAGGCGGATTTGATCAGGCGAGCTTAACGGCACTACCCAACATAAACGTCACGTGCTGGCAAACAGTAGAGGGATAAAACGACAGCGCAAAATGCTCTAAAGTATCGTTGTTGCTGCTCCCAAAGAGATACAAACGGTCTCGGCGTGAAAGTGCCAGCGATTTTATCAACTGAATTGTGTGCACCTTCACAAACCGTTGCAGGAAGCCTTGGTGGGAGAAAAGCGCGAGTTCATTCAGGCCTCTTTAATGAGCAGCGAACAGTATGGGGATGCTACGACAGCCAATCAATTGCGGTCAATTTGGGCACTACGATTCAATTCAGATATGCCATACTAACGTTGAGGTCATGAGGACCTTGACGGCCAATGGGCTCCTCAAACCTCCCATCGGCTGGTACATAGCTGTTAGACTGTCATGTGTGACAGACCTATAGGGCGGTCTAGAACCTTAAAGCGAGGGGAACCAGTCCATTTATAGCACAGACACGCCGGTACGCGCAGCAGCTCAGGAACAGCTGGTTCTCACCACACATCTACGTCGCCCAGGATATCGGGAATCAAGATCTAGCAAAGGAGCCTTAGCTTAGTAAATGCATGAATATACGAACACGGATATATAGATCTCTAACAGTGTCCAATTAAACCAGTTAAAACTCCCAGTACGATGAGATTGCAAAAAAAGTGAAAGTAGCGCCATCACAAATCGAAACGACCATTGACGAAGTCGTCATCCATATCGTGATCACCGTCTTGGTCAACAATGTCCTCGTCCTCGTCCTCCTCATCGATAACATCCTCATCAGCTGGCAAGTGTGGGTTACCTGGTATCAGTGATCCGAATGGCTGATGCTGTTGAGCTCTTCTGTTGTGGAAGTCCTCCATAGCGGACTCGTCCACAAATGTGAAGCCCTTGAAGTTGGCCTGAATACCAGGACTCAACGGCGTAGAGGCGACCTGGAATTGTTGATTGATGTATGATGCAGTGGTGTTTGTGAACTCAGGATCGAAGTTGGACGTGTCCGTCTCACTTGAAAGATGCGGCTTGAAAGGTGGTGGGATCTTCTTCTGTACCAGCAAATCCCAATCGATGTCGTTGAAGAATGGATGCGCCTTCAACTCGCGAGCATCACCCTGAGCTCCAAGTCTGTGCTTTGGATTACGGTTCAAGAGACCCTTAACGAAAGAACGACCTTCAGGACTCAAAACCTCCTTAGGGAAACGCACTTTACCAAAGGCAATGTTTTTGTACATCTGCTGAGTGTTATCAGCATAGAATGGGGACCATCCACAGCACATCTCAAAGATCAACACACCCAATGACCAGAAATCAACCATCTTGGTGTACCCTGATTCGTCCAAGAGCACTTCTGGAGCCAAGTACTCGGTAGTACCACAGAAGGTGTTGGTGGTATCATCTGTTGATAAGTCAGCCTTGGACAGGCCGAAATCACAGAGCGCAATGTGCCCATTGGCATCCAAAAGGATGTTCTCTGGCTTCAAATCTCTGTAAACAATGTCGTTGTCGTGCAAGTGCTCCAAGGACAACACCAACTCGGCAATGTAAAACTTTGCACGTTCCTCAGCGAAACGACCCTCCTTTTGCAAATGCCAGAAGAGTTCACCACCGGACATGTAATCGGTAACGAGGTACAAGTCAGCTGGTGTTTGGAATGAGAACTTCAACCCAACGATGAATGGGGAAGCAGTGGTAGCTGTTCTCACCAAAATGTTACGTTCGCCGATGGTGTGAGCGACCTCTTTCTTCTTCACGATGACCTTCTTGGATAACACTTTCATGGCATAAATACGATCGGTGTCCAGTTTACGTACCTGGAAAACCTGTCCGAAAGTACCCTTACCCAACAATCTCAAAACTTCGAAGTCCTCTGGACCGTAGTGCTTCTTTCCCGAGGTGGTGTATTCGTAGCTCACCTGGATTTCACCTTCAATACGTTCGCCATCAACTCTTGGCTGAAGCTTGAGCCATTCCACCGTCTGGTTATTGTTGTTGGTGTTTGCTCTGATAGTTGGTGTGATTCTAACATGACCCAAAAAGGTCTCATCTGAGTCATACACAGAGATGTCCAGCTCAGAGTGGGAACCGGCGACATCAAAAATAGCCTCGTGATGCCATACCGGATTGGAAGTATTTGCGTAGCCGTCGTTGGTGGTTTGTGGTGTGAACTTATTAATTCTGTTGATGTGTTGGGATGACGACTGTCTTGTGTACATTGGCTTGTTGGCAGTGGCTGATCTCATGCCAGGCATGGTTGGACGATTGTCAACACTTTCTGGACCATGAGAAATGAACTCTGCACTCTCAAAAGTACAAACAACATATGGATGAGCATTCGTACTTCTTGTGAGCAAGTTCTTGGCCTCAATGATTGTGACTTTGAGTTTACCCTTTGGCGTCTGCATCTGTGCGCCACTGCTGGCGGATGCTTGGGCAGACTTCATGGAGATTGCAGACTTTCCAATTCCATGTGTCTGTGCAATGTTTGTGACGGCACTATTGTAACTGTGTGTGTTGTTGTTGGCGACCTGAGACAAAACTGCCTCCGGTTGATACACTGTGTCTGACTTAGCGGTCGTGCCCACGGCAAATGGACCCTCGCTTAGCGCAGTGGTTGGGTTGGCGGTGTGCTGGAAGTTTAAAAGCTGCGAGCGGTTCTGCGAGTGATTAGAGGATGGGGATGTCTGCTGTTGTTGCTGCTGTGGAACCTCCTGCTGCTTTGTCTTCTCCTCCAGGGAGCCATCTTGTGGGAATTGTTGGTGCGTTCTCTCAGCGCTGGTGGCAGTTGACTTGTGGAAGCCGCCAAAGCCGAAAAGAGTCTTTGCGAAATCAACCATGTGGAATGAGGAAGTTGTGAATATATAGAGCTGTTGACTGTATTCCGTGTCGCTGTGCAGTTGTGGATTCAATGGGGTTTGTGGTGGGAATGTAGGCGGTTGTAGTGCAAGTGGCGTTGAACGTTAGACAGTTAGAGGACTTATGGCTATTGGCGGAAGTGGTTAGTGTTTGAGCAAAGTGATGAGATAACAGCTAAGCAAAGTCCCAAGAAATGAACTGGAGCATTATACCAGGAATACCAAGCAAGGTGCATATATGAGCCAGCTTCATACGCTCATAGATGACACACACGCCCTGCCATGGGTAAATAAAGCCTCACCTATCTCTTGACAGCGACACGCGGTATATTGGTGGCGTTACTGACGGTGAGATGCCGAATCTGTATCTCAAAGCTTGCGACTTACTGTAGATTGACTCTGGGGACCTAATAGTAGTGGCGATGGGTGTTATTGGACGTAGTTTCTTACTCTGTGCTGCAAATACTCGCCAAATTGGTCGTTGGTGATAGCGCTGCACGGGCAAATTTTTTGGAGGCCGGAGTTGGCGTGTGCGAACCGCTTAAAAAGAAAAGCCCGTACAGATCCCACATCCCATATCGGACAAGATACCCTGGTTACCTTTTGCGCCACTGCTACTGGCTGAGACGATAGGAGTGGAGACTTCTGCTCGCACTTACAAGCCACTGGATGTGGTTGTTTCAACTGGCAGGCATCGGCAATTTCTACAAGTGCTTCAATCAGTGGCCACAGATCAGTAGACCTTCACCAGTGGTGTTTCCAGCCACGGCTTTACGCGTCGACGGTAGACTCACCGTGCCACGCTGTAGTGTACGCCTAGGAAGTCAATATAGCCTTCGTTTGACCTCAATCTTGTGTATTTTACCAACACTACAGTACGACCGGCAACATGGATTGCCTTAGTTATCATTCCGTGTGTTCCAGGTTTACAATACTGAGGACATCAACGATTGGTACCAGCCAGACGTCATAGTATGGAGGTTCGCGGGTGTAGTCCGTATGGTGGTCGCGCTAGGAGGTTGGACCTACCATCCATAAACCCTCAGAGATAAGAGCTCGAGATAATCCTGATGTAAGGTTGACACCGATAACGTTGACCAACCCCCGACAAACACAGGCTCGCACATGCTGTTACTCACAGCTTCAACGTTACTGCTACTAGCGCCCACCACGCTCGGAGCCGCACTGCCGACAGACGGCTCTCATCATCACAACATCCAGACGGAGCAACAACCACATATCAGGCCCCCAAAACTTTCTCAATTCCGTAACATTGTGTGGGGTGATATCAACTTCGCACACACCACTGACACACACGGCTGGTATGCTGGCCATGTCAACCAAAAGCAGTACAGCGGCGATTGGGGTGACTTCATCTCATTCTCGCACCATCTCCGCAACAAAGCAGACACACTGGGTGTTGATATGCTCTTCGTCGATACGGGCGATAAGCACGATGGCAATGGTCTCAGTGATGTTACTTCGCCTAACGGCTTATACTCCACACCAATCTTCAACATGATGCAGTATGACTTGGTTACATTGGGTAACCATGAGCTGTACACGGAAGAGGCATCCATACAAGAGTATGAAGTCACCGTTCAAAACTACGGTGATCGCTACATTTCCACAAACGTGGAGTACAAATTGGACAATGGCACCTGGGTACCGTTTGGAAACCGCTACAGGTATTTCACCACCAAAAACCAGCAGAAACGAGTATTGGCCCTGTCATTCCTATTCGACTTCAAGAGATTCAACTCCAGAAGCAGGGTCACATCTATCACAGATCTACTCAACGGGGAGTCTCTAGATGCCATATTCGAAGACTACCCTGAAGAAGATGTTGATATTGTTGTCGTTTATGGACACATTCCAGTGACTGATGTTCAAGACGAAGAGCTCTTGAGATTACACGTTCATCTCCGCAGGCGCTACCCAAACACCATCATCCAATACTTTGGTGGACATTCCCATATCCGTGATTTCGCTTTCTACGATGACATGGCTACTGGGCTTCAAAGTGGGCGCTATTGTGAAACTGTTGGATGGCTTTCAATCAATTGCAGTGAAACCAGCCATCCAGAATTCAACCGAAGATACATCGATTTCAACAGAGAGAGTTTCATACATCACTCCAATCTCACGTCTAAGCACGAATTTGACACAATTGAAGGCCTTAATGTTACCAAAAAGCTCACTGAGTTACGCCACCAGTTGAACATCACAGATGTAAAGGGTTATGTTCCACAGAGTTATCTCATGACCGCCTACCCATATGGTCATCCTTCGAGTTTGTTCACGCTTCTCAACACTACTATTTTACCCCTGATAAAGGATGAAAGCGGTAGAGACTCTGCGTCGGCTAACAAACTCATTTTGGTCAACTCAGGAAGTATTCGGTACGACTTGTACAAGGGTGACTTTACAACAGATACAGAATTCATTGTGTCTCCATTCCAGAACAAGTGGAGGTACATCACCCTCCCCAAGAGACTTGCACTTCGTGTCGCTCCTTATCTCAACAGAGGTGATTATATTGCCGCTACTACAGCTCTCTCATAGCCTGAAAAAGCGCATCATATCGGAATTGCAGAGAAGATACGGAGCATGAATTTACTACTGAATCAACAAAAGCTTGAATACTCAACATAGGCATGCCGCCCCATTAACAAGGACAACCTAAAGGCCGGTTACACCACTCATGACGACTTTGGATGCGACGGTGATGATGTACTCCACAACACAATTCCTTACTATCCTGCTCCAAACGTCGTCGATTCCTATCAAGAGCTTGATAAGGATCATGATACAGTGGAGTTGATCTTCTATGATTTTATTGAAGGATGGGTTATTCAAGCGCTCAACACGCTCTCAAGAAGTACAGGTGGAGGCTTCGACACATCCAAGAAGTTCACTAGTAATGACACTCAGTTTTATGGCCAGTCAAGTGTGGGGAGCCTGCTAAAGCAGCACTTCAGTTCGTTCTCCAGAGTATAATTGAAATGTCTACATTTGAGAAATACCTTTTTAATCCTTTTATTTTTGTGTGAACTCCATGTATGGATGAACAATAGAGCAAAACCAATAACAGTACAAAACACACCTAGGCGGTAACCCCAAACGTGTAATCATCAAGTTATAATGATGCAACAAAAAAACCTTCACGACATAGAAACAGTATCATCCATCATCCTGTGTCCAGTGAACAAATCATGTATGGAAAAGAAACCTTTTTTCATGAAAGGCATCAACCCAAAATCATAATCACCCCCAAAAACATCTTCTCAAAATAAGTCATAACAAAATCCAGGTTAATGAATTTACTGCTGAGCTCTTCTTCTGTCACGCTCCTCAGAGATGGAAAGCTTGACACCCTTACCCTTTGGAAGAGAGATCCATGGCTTACCAGCCTCACCAATAACGAAAACGTTGGACAAACGGGTAACGAAGGTGTTGTCGAGGGAGTCCTTGATGTGGACCAAGTCGAAACCACCATCGTGTCTCTCACGGTGAGTGATAGTACCAATACGACCCAAGTTACGACCACCAGTGACGTAAACCATCTTACCGGTGTCGAATTTGATGAAGTCAGAGATCTTACCAGTGGCCAACTCAACCTTAACGGTGTCGTTGACTCTGATCAATGGGTCTGGGTAACGGATGGTTCTACCGTCGTGTGTGACAACGTATGGAACACCCTTCTTACCGAGAGCAACCTGCTTGACCTTAGCCAACTTGTAGGCAGCCTCCTCGTCAGTGATTCTGTGGACGGCGAATCTACCCTTGACGTCGTAGACCAATCTGAAGTTCTCCTGGGTGGCCTCAAGGGAGATGACATCCATGAAACCAGCTGGGAAAGTGGCGTCAGTTCTGACCTTACCGTCAACCTTGACGTGTCTCTGCATCAAGATAGCCTTGACCTCACGACCGTTCAAGGCATATTTGAGACGGTTTCTCAAAAAGACAATCAATGGGAGTGACTCTCTGAGTTTGTGTGGACCAGCAGATGGACGTGGAGCGTAGACACCGCTCAACTTGTCCAACAACCAGTGGGATGGGGCTGCCAATCTCTTCAAGTGCTTTTTTGGACCTCTACCCATTTTGACGTGATGTTTAGATAGATGTTGATGGTAGCCCTATTACCGTGCTATGTTGAAGAGTCCCTTGTCCTCTGTTTTTTTCATTTTCGTGATGCTACGAACAGCCCGGTTCGCAGTCCCCCAGCGGGCAGCCCGGGGCTCATAACGCAAAAATGTATGGAGGTCGCGGGTCCTGTTGTGGGTGCTTCCCGCACTCGGCGGTTTTGGAGCTTTTTTTAAAACGCCACATCCCAACACCACAGCGACGCACAACTCGAACGAAGGGTCTGCCCTACTCACGTGACGCAGTGAGCCCTAATGGAGTGCAAGTAGAGCCTTACCCCGGATCATGGGATTGTGTCAAAAGGTGATTCATCTGCGGGCGTGATACACATATAGCAGTGCCAGGTTGGCGTTTCGAGTGATGTTGGTATGTCTGCTTATCGTCATCAAGGTGACTATATCATATTTTGTAAATATGAGTACAAATGGCTTTGATTAAAAAGCTGTTCCATTAAATGACTGATCTATATTCCACAACTTTCATGATCGTGACCCAATGACTGTTCGCAATTTAGGTGACGGTGAAACGGACGCAACAGTGTCCACTTGAGCCTAGAAGGGGTTTTCAAATTCACTAATATGTATTTTAAAATAACCATAACCAACCTAACACAATTAATAAAAGGACCGAAAAGTGAGAAAAACTATGAAATCAAAGTAGCTGGTCGTTCGACCAGAGGACGCCATGCTGACGATTGACAGCCATGAAACTTTTGATAGGCGAACTGTGGGGTATTTGCAGTAGATGAGCACTTATTTGTTGAGCTCCATGGACTTTAGATACCTGTTGTTTCATCATGATGAGTAGCTGAGCCGTCTGCCGACGTGGGAGTTGAGGAAGACAACGCGGCTTCGAGCCTCAAACCTGAAAGCTTCTTCACAGGATTGCTATAGATGACAGGCGTTAGTTTCCGGAAGCTTTGAGACTAGAAGGGGTGATACACTTACTTGTATAGATGGCGCATTTTGTGATCCATGAGCTTCTTTGACGTTGGCGACATGTTTTCAGTTTTGTCAACAGGAGACACATACTTGAGCTTCCTGTTCGGATTATTGTTAGTAGATGATCTCAAAGTAGAGATGTCATGGGGAAGACTCACTGTTGACTTGCTAGTTCCTGTACTCGAGCTTTGGCGACGTTTTCCTTGCTATCCAAGATCGGATGAAGTGGCTGTACTGGCTGGCTCTGATGACCGTTGTTGAAAGAGTTGTTGGGCTGCGACATGGCTGATCTCGTTATGGCAATGACTTCACTTTCAGAGGTGAGACCAGAACGTATGAAACGATATAATAGCTCTATATCCTGACTTGTCAACACATGTTGTAGTTTTGTTTGTGAGAACTGACGCGTGAAAGGGGGCGAAGGGTTTCACGCGCGAAATGTATGCTGCACGCCATCTTCCGCATCTGATGAAATGTAAACATTAGCCTCGAGTCTGGCCTCATACCCTCGGAAGTTCCCAATCGGGTGACCGCAGTAAACGATACGAAGCATCATGATGATGTGATCATCGTGGAATCTTCTCCATAGTTTTATCTTTTGCACAACCAACACCTACACAACGATCTGCTACAATAAGAACCATGGTACTATGAAAAATCTGTTCTACATTGCGTACATTTCCATTAATTTGCATTTCGTGATAGCTGGTAGTGTCATCGAGTCCACACTCAGCTCATCATCCAACCGTTCTCATAATGATGATAGTAGATTTACTACAACTCATTTAAAGCAACTGAGAGACCGCACAAGGACACTATTCGACCATGGATGGAACTCTTACATGGATCATGCATACCCAGCCGACGAACTACGGCCACTTTCTTGTTCGAAGTTCGAGAGATCTAGCGACATTTATGACATTCACAGAAATGACGTCTTGGGAAACTATTCGGTCACATTTCTCGACACGCTTACCACATTTGCTGTGATGGGCGATGTGCAGAGGTTTCAAAAGTACATCAATATGCTGAAAATCCGACAATCGTTCGATATTGATGCTACAGTACAAGTTTTTGAAACCAGTATCAGAGCTTTAGGCTCACTCCTCTCTGCTCATCTGTACGCGTCGGATAAGTTCAAGCTGCCCGATTACGATGGTTTCCTTCTCAGACTTGCTACGGATCTTGGCAGCAGGCTTTTAAAGGCATTCAGTTCACCATCAGGGATTCCGTATGCAAGATTCAATCTTCGCAGTGGTATGCAGTTCATACCTGACAGCTTAGTGAACGAAACATGCACTGCTGGAGCGGCTTCCCCTATGCTCGAACTCACGTTATTGTCAGTGCTCACAAATGACACAAGGTTCGAATAGGTATCAAGAGATGCGTTCTTGACACTTTGGAACAGTCGAAGCAAGCTGGACTTGCTTCCCATGAATATCAACCCGATCAGGGGATAGTGGCTCAATGCTATCACAGGAGTGGGTGCATCGATCGATTCATTCTTCGAGTATGCATTGAAAGGTTCAATATTATTCGACGATGAAGAGCTGTATCAAGTATGGCGGAAGTCATACAACGCCCTGAATGTATTTTCCAGAGTTTCCTCTTTCCTAGCGAATGTCAATGTCGAGTTGGGCGTTCCTGCGAGCGCATGGATAGATTCACTAAGTGCATTCTTCCCAGGATTATTGGTGCTTTCAGGGTATGTTGAAGATGCGGTTGAGCTACACCGACCTTTCACCAAGCTCTGGAACAAATATCATGGTATACCTGAGAGGTGGGAATTCAGACAAACTACTAGGGAGGATAATGCAGACATGAATGATCCAGTTTCACTGGAGTGGTACCCATTGCGTCCGGAATTCATCGAGTCTACATATTATCTATACTAGGCCACAAAAGACCCTATTTACCTCAGAATTGGTGAGGCAATTCTGCATGATTTCGAGACAGTATTCATGGTGCCGTGTGGACTTGCTGGGTTTAAGGACGTCAGAACCAAGGAGATGCAAGATCGGATGGAGTCGTTCGTGTTGAGCGAGACCTTGATGTATCTTTATCTACTGTTTGATACTGAGAATGATCTCAACTTCAGGCTAGACACTATATTCTCCACAGAAGGTCATCCTCTCTGGCTACCCTCTGGTGCTTTGAAGCAATACAAGGAACACAAGGCACACAATTCAGCACTATTACCCACTTCGATGCCAACGTCCACATATGTACCAGAAATCATCAAGATCTCATCCATCATAGAGATTATCAAATCATGGCCACCTTCGGAAATTGTCAATGCTGCGAGCTATATCAAGTCTTTGTTTGATGACGGTCCTTCAAAGGCTGATGATGAGGCTGTAGAGGAGGCGTCGATAAGAATTCTGGAACGACTTTGGCTACAGAGTCTGGGATATTCGCTGGAGTCTTTTGAGCTTCACATCTGTCCAGTCTCAGAAACTGGTAACAATGGCCTGTTTTCCCACTACATGACCAACGAGAAAACTTTCCAGCTGGACTCTCTGTATCAAAGACAGTACTAGGGAAGCCCGCTTGCTATGGAGGTTGCTGAACAATTTTATGAAAACTTCACACCTCCAGGGATGGTATGTTCACGCCAACCCGAGACATCGTTATTGGAGTACTTTTTTGGTGATATGACTCGCAACACGAAACAGCATCTTATTGAGAAGCTGGTGAATCACGAAAAGGATACCTCTGACATCTGGGTTCACGATTTGGATGGTCTGAGAGTTATGTTCGAAGTTCTGGCTGTTGGTCTGGTGGATTTTGAAAATGAAGTTGTCACACAGAGTCAAGTGGAGGAGTTCAACAGTAAATTGGTACCGGTTTCACCGACTGGAACCAGCCCTAGTGATGAGCGGGATATCAAAACCCTCAGAGCACATACAATCAATGGCAGATATGTTCAGGGGAAGATGGTATATCTCTCGCCTTCAATCAGTACACTTGGGTGGCTTAAGACCGGTGTTCGAACTACCGAAGACGGATTCCTGGTCATCAACGATATTGTGGTATCTAATATGGTTATGTGGCAAATCTAATAATACCTCATTGCATTGAATAATGGTGCTAGTTTGTCGCTATGGTGGTTCTCAGCTGAAACAATTGGTGCGTAGGCGTAGATAGGGGCCTAGGCCCTGGTGGACTTCACCCATGACGTCATCATTCACAAACGTCCTCATCGACTGTTGAACGATAGTGGGCTAAAACTTATAGTCAGCAGTATTATTGATGAACAAACTAGCTGGTAATTAACATTCATGGCCTTCCTCATTCTGAGATTGTTTTACCTGAACTTAAATCATCACTCAGGTCCGAAAGCATCTCAGCATTGGATGCCAACACATTCATGCGCAGTAAGCGGCTGATGAGCGCATGTCGAGCAAGCGGTGTAGCAAATTCAATCGAAACGTCATAGAAGTCATACCCGAAATTGCGATTTAATTGAGCCATTCATAAACACCAACCTTTGTTGCACTAACTCATAAGTGTGTTTCGCTGCAATCAATCACCCAGTTTCGATTCCAACGCATAATCAAAGTCCTCTTGATTACCGAATACCCCAAGAGCTCATCTGCATTCCCCACATCGCAACGAAGAGTTGAATTAATCGAGCTCCCAGTCGCACCAGAGAACAAGTAACCAAATATCCACCATCAATGTTACTTGGAATGAACTTGGTGGCTCTAATTGAGCTCTCAATTTGCATACTCCTCCCCTTAGTTCTCACCATGAAGACGCTGCAGATCTCAGCAAGCTCGCAACGCGGAGGAACAGAGACAAGGCTTCTCACTTTTTGGGTGATATACTGGTTGTTAATTTCTGTTGGTGAGGTGCTGGGACTGAATGGACATCTACGACTCACCCTTTCATTGTTGTGCTTCTCTAGCAGCAGGGATATTGTGCTGTGTGTACTCAATCTATACGACTTAAGGGTTCTACCGGGAGCTGTCAAGGTTTGCTCGAGAGTCACACATTCTACCATATCAGAGACCGATATCGATGATGCCATCAACTCCCTGTTGTATCAGTTGTGTTTGGGAGAACAAGCTGTGAGTTCAAGCACTGGTTATGCACAACCAGTCGTGCCCAAGTGGTTATCTTCATTCAAGAGTCTACGTACACTGCTCCCTTCGTCACCTTCAAAAACCACGCAACCACCACCATACCCTACTGCGTCCAACCACTGGGATAGAGATGCAGATAAACCAATTGATCAAGACAAGATAACTCATTGTTATACCTCGCTGGAAGTTAAAAAGAATCCCCGCAAAAGAAGCCAATCCCTGCATACCCAGACCATAACTAAGAAAAAGTCAAGCAAGGATTTAAGATCTACGAGTTGGGGCGGGACATCGGCCATCAGCAAATCTGATAATCAAGATATGGCTTTGCATCTCAAAGATATAACAAGCACATCTGGACACGACTTGGTATTTGAAGGCTCACAAACGTCCGATCGTATGTCACCAAAGGTGCTCCTCAAATCTGTGTTCGGGAGTCAACGGCTACAATCCACATAATCCTGATTGAAAGCTATTATACATATGTACAGACCTAGTTATAACCAACCGGCATCAAGTGACTTTGAATGGATATTCCACAGTTCTATCTTTACGTTTCCAGATCTTCTTCTTTCTTTTAGTAGTGACATGCTCCACAAACTTCTCCTCGCAGTGTTCCTTCTTGAAAGATCTGATGAACTTTGGATCCCACAGCTCCGAGGCAATACCAAGGTCTTTGCAGCACCTCATGAGGGCGTTGCTTCGACATCCTTCTGTAGCTGTAGGGATACCGTCTGGGGAGAAGTAGTCTTGTTCACCACGAGCAATGCTAACAAGTCTTCCCATACACACCAGAGCATACTCTCTTGTGAGGAGCGAGCTAGTAACCATTGTCTCGGAGCGTGGCACAAGTCCCCAAGCACCGGCACCAAAGGCTCTGTTGAGAATACGACGGTATTTGATCTCTGGCAGGTAAATAAGGCCATCTGGCTTTATTTCAATGTCCACAGGGTCCAGTGGCTGCGAGAGGATTTTTTGTGCCGACTCACTGAATGGCTGAGAACCTAGCCCGTAGAACGAAGTGGGCCAGTGGATCTCGTTGTTGTTTGTGTCGTGTGGAGGGAGGTCATGGAGTGACATCTTGAAGAGGTCATTGAGTGTCTTAGACCCCAACGCCGATGTTGTTGCCTGTGACGACTGTGGTTCACTCACCGGTGAAGGCTCAGATCTTTGTGATACTCCGGATTGAAGGCCAAACTCAATTGGATCTGATAGCACTTCCTCTGGAATTTCAGGCGTACCAATTGTGGTGTCTTTTGGGGCTGCGGTGGCGACTGTCTTCTTTGCGGCGTACGTCTTCTTCGTGAAGGTGGCGTAGGACGCTGTCCGTTGGCTCACGGCGCCGAGCAAGCGTGGACGAAGCATCATATTCGCTGGGTTCTTGGTGTCAACAGTTAGCTCAGCTAAAGTCATCACAGGCCTGAGGCTACTAGTTGTTAGTTTATTAGTGCATGTTTTTCCGTGAGGTTTGGGGTTGGAGGGGCTGGCCCAGGCGCGCAGAGAGTATCATGATAACTCACAATTTGTGAGGAAACAACTATAACGCAAGATTTCATGCTATGATAGGGCTGAGACAGAGGAGACCATATGAAAAATCAGATGTCGCTTCTGTCCGTCATCGAAAAGGTGGACAACTTCACATATGGGTCGCTCCCTGACGGAATTTACACTCTCTTTGCGCACGACGGCTCAGGAGCCCTTGGGTACATCGTGGCAGAAGTGGCTTCAGCTCTCTCAGAGTTTCCAGATGTTTTCGTCGTTTCTGAGGGTGAAAAATCAATCACAATCCACAGTGGCCTAAACACTATTGAAAAGAGATCTGAAGCTCTCAATGCGGTTGCAGCAGAGTTGAAGGCAACCGATTCATTTGTGACATTGAAGGGCTGGAGAGATGAACTTTATACTGTGTACCATCCACAGAGTCAGCCTTACATGCTCCTCGAACGTGCATTCTGTCCCCTTGTCGGTGTTGCAATGTATGGAGTACACATCAATGGGTTTATACCGCCTCATCAGTCATCTGACGGCCAATACCAGTTCTGGATCCCTAGGAGATCTGCCACGAAGGCCACGTTCCCGGGTATGCTCGACAACACCATTGCTGGAGGAATTGGACATCCATATGGCATACATGAGACTGCCATCAAGGAGAGCCACGAGGAAGCCGGTATCAGTAAGGAATACGTCGAACAGAATATCAAGGCAGCTGGTGTGGTGAGCTACATGTTCCAGAACGATGCCGAGGGTGGATTGGTACAGCCCGAAGTAGAGTACATCTATGACCTCGAATTCGACCGTACCACACTGCCCTACCCAGTGGACCACGAGGCAGAGGATTTCAAACTCATGTCACTAGCGGAGGTGTTGGAGGAGCTACATAATGGATCGTTCAAGCCCAATTGTGCGTTGGTGATGGTGGACTTCTTGATGAGACATGGCTTAATCACAGCAGAAACTGACGCTACATACACAGCTATAGCACAAAGGTGTCGCAGAGCTATTCCCTTTGCTTTGAGATAAGGCCAGGGATCTCTGTGGCCGTTAATAATAAGTATGCCTTGTAGGCCTCTATTTTTTTTTTTTGGTGTTTTTTTTTTTTTTTTTTGGTTCCCAGTTTCTCCGGCCTTTGACAGTTGCAGTGGACACGTCAACGCCGGCAAACGCGTACTTTCTTAGGTTCTTTCCAGCTGATTGCACCACTTAGCGTATTCATACACCCGTTTCAGCTAGCCAAGTGTCACAACAAGCAATGTCTGGTGTTCGCAAGAGAAACGGCAAAGCTGCAAAGCCCCACACAGGCTCTGCTGCGGTCTCCAAGGACCCATTCGACGACGACCTGCTACTGGCCGATGAGGCGAAGAAGGCCTCACCGGAGCAGAACCAGGTGCCAGACCAGGACTCCAAGCTCGTCCATACAGCCACACTCGCAGTGCTGACAGTGGTCGCTTTTGCCACGAGGTTCTACAAGATCAGCTTCCCAGACCAGGTGGTCTTCGACGAGGTCCATTTCGGAAAGTTTGCCTCATACTACCTTCAGCGTACCTACTTCTTCGACCTCCATCCACCATTCGCCAAGCTGCTTATCGCATTTGTCGGCTGGCTCGTGGGCTATGACGGCTCTTTCAAGTTCGATAACATTGGGGACTCATACATCACCAACAAGGCTCCATATCTCGCCTACCGTTCGCTGTCTGCCATCCAGGGCGCGCTCACCGTTCCGGTGCTCTTCCTCACCCTGAGAGAGCTCAACTACTCCGTTGCTGCCTCTGCTCTTGGTGCCATGTTTGTTCTCTTCGACAATGCACACGTTGCTGAGACAAGACTCATTCTGCTTGATGCCACCTTGATCTTGTCCGTTGCTTGTTCTGTCTATGCCTACGTGAAGTTCATGAAGGAGCAACGCAAGAAGGCCTACACTGTGGCTTGGTGGACTTGGTTGGGACTCACCGGTGTTGCCTTGTCCTGTGTCATCTCCACCAAGTATGTTGGTGTCTTTACCTTCATTACTGTTGGTGCTGCAGTCGTTGTTGATCTGTGGCAATTGCTTGACATCAACAATGGCCTCACCGTGCGTCAATTCACTAGACACTTCGTTGCCAGATTCTATGGTCTGGTTGTCCTTCCATTCGTTATCTATCTTTTCTGGTTCTATGTACACTTTGCTGTACTCAACAAGTCTGGTCCAGGTGATGGCTTCATGAGTGCCGAGTTCCAAGAGACCCTTGGCGATTCTCCATTGGCTAAGTTTGCCAAACAGGTTAACTACTACGATACCATCACCATTCAGCACAAGGACACAGGCTTGTTCCTACACTCTCACCCAAACCGTTATCCTCTCCGTTACGAGGATGGTCGTGTCTCCTCTCAGGGCCAGCAAGTCACCACCTTCAAAGGTGCCGATGTTAACAACCAATGGCAGGTGTTGCCGATCCAGGACTTCGAAGAGTCTAATAAATTTGGCCACCCAGTTAAGGTGGAGGACGTTGTGAGACTCTATCATGTTGGTACAAACTCCTTCCTCTTGGCTCACGATGTTGCCTCTCCACTTTATGCCACAAATGAGGAATTCACCACTGTCGACCCTGAAGTTGCCATTGCAAGATACAACGAGACTTTGTTCAAATTGCAGCCAACTGACAAGGCCTCCAAGGGCAGTATCATCAAAACTAAGGCCAACAAGCTCCGTGTCCTTCACAGAGATACCGCTGTGGCCATGTGGACTCACGACGATGTCACTCTCCCAGAGTGGGCTTTCAACCAGTACGAGGTCAATGGTAACAAGAAGGTCCAGGAGGCTTCTAATGCCTGGGTTATCGATGAAATTATTGGATTGAATGATGCTCGTCAATTCTACATTCCTAAGCCTGTTAAGAAGATTCCATTCTTCAAGAAATGGTGGGAATTGCAGATTCAGATGCTTCACCAGAACAACAAGCTTTCGAGTACCCATCCATTTGCTTCGGACCCAATCACCTGGCCAAACTCCATCTCAGGTGTCAGCTTCTGGACAAACAACGATACTAAGCAGCAAATCTACTTCATTGGTAACTTGTTCGGTTGGTGGCTCGAGGTCGTTGTTATGGTTGCTTTTGCTTTGTTGTTCCTCGTTGCCAAGATTTTGGAACAGAGAAACATCACCATCTTCAATGCTGCACAGAAGTCACAACTTTTGAACATTGGATTCCTTTACCTAGGTTATCTTTCTCATTATGTTTTCTTCTTCTTAATGTCCAGACAGAAGTTCTTGCACCACTACCTTCCAGCTCATATGATTGCTGGCTTGCTAACCGCCGCCATTATCGAGTTCCTCTTGGGAAGAGGTAAGTACTTGAACGTTACTGTTATTGCCCTTGGTGCTGGAATCATATTCACGTTCTACTTCTTTGCACCAATCACCTACGGTGATGTGTCTCTGACAATTGACCAGGTCAAGGCTAGACAATTCATGAACATTAAGCTACATTTTGCTAAGTGAAAATGAGTCACAAAGACATTCAACAAACAAGAAAGCAATAAACGATTTCTAGTAACGAACAATCGTAGAGACCGCCGTATTCAACTCGAGTTGTTGCTTTGATCTGGTGTTGGTTCCTCGATTACAGCAGTAGGGGTGTGGAACTCTTCTGTGTAATTATCTGAATCAACGCCAGTAACAACAGAATCAGCAGTTGGTTTTGTATCAGCATTTGTAAGATCAGCATTAGTCGCTTCGGCAGTAATAGCAGCATCAGTATTACTGGCGTCAGCGTCAGCTTTTGTACCATCAGCATTGGTCGCATTAACATTAGTAGCGTCAGCATCAGTCTCGTCAGCATCAGCATCAGCAGCACCAGTAGCATCAGTAGCATCAGCATTAGTCGCATCAGCATTAGCCGCATCAGATGTTGCATCTTCCACTTGGGACACCACGTCGTCATCGGTATCAACACTTGCGCCTGTGGATGTTGTGGTCTTGTGTACGAGCTGATACGTGGCGCTCTCTAGATTAGTGGTCAAAACAGAGTCAATGTGACCTCTATCGGTCGTTTTTAACCGCTCTGGAACATCAAATCCAATGTCATCAGAGATCCGATGATCCTTAATCTTTGGCTCAGCAACTTTCAAAAGTTCGATAACAGTGGCGATGATGTCCTTCTTTGCAACGCGACGTTTCGTTGTTTCAGCTGGGATGGCATTGGGATCCAAAGCCAACTGATCTTGCTTTTTAGCAAAGAGCTTCAGGTATACAGCGCCCAAAGTGTCATCAATAAGGGAAGTGGATCCATAGCCGTTGTTCAGCCTTCTGACTTCCTAGATCTCAGATAGCAGGACAAGCATTGGGATATCAGGCTCCGCAATGCCTGTTTCGTACTGTTTTATCAACTTTGTACTCTTAGGACCAAACTCTGAGACGTTTATCGTGGGTAGTGTTTCTTCGGTGTAATTGGATGTAGCATCAACAATTTGCTTTACCAGCAAGCAGAATGTTGTGCAAAATTTCTCCCACACATCAGGTAGATCTATCATGGCAGCACCGGAGCGGCGAAGTTTCTTGGAACACAATACAAGTCCCTGAAAATCAGCGAGTTTCCATGCAATGTCTAGGTAGAGGCGAACATAGTCATAGACATAAGTGAAGTGTTTACCTGGTGTTTCGAGCTCAGGTTTCCAGATATTGACTAGTCCCTTAGTGTTTGCTCTGAGTGAAATCAAACTTTCCATCTCCTTCAAGGCTTTCTCATGTTCACCCATTTCATAAAATATCTTTGCAATTCTGAATCTTGGTCTGTGATGCCATTTTTTCTTGTCAGCGGATACCAACTTCCTGAGTGTCCCGATTAAAATGTCGTTGAAGGTTGATTTCTCGTCCACAATCACATCCTCCAGCATCCCTCCTACTTGTTGTATGAGTTTGACGGCTCTTGAGCTAGAGTATGTTCCTCTTGAAACGTACTTGTAAAGCATGGAGCACAATTGATAGTATGGTTCAATAGCGTCCTCTGACAGCTCACAAGCCTTCATTGATGCCTTGGCAACCTTATCAGATGGTGCACCCAGTTTATGGAGCGTCTTTGCATGGAAGTAGTGATGTATCCACTGCTAAGAGTCCAACGAGATGGCCGTTGTGCACAGTCTGAGAACCACCTTCAGAATGAAGTAGTATTTCTAGTCTGTGATAACAGACTTGGCTCTGTACACCCCTTCATCTGTGAGAACCTTGCGATCAAATATGTCTAGGAAACAAAGTCCATCCATAGGTCTCATAAGATGACGATACAATTCTCGAGAGAATGATCCAAATAGGACTTCAGCTACCACATGATTGGAAGGATCACGCACATGCAGGCTGAGTGCCATTGCGTAGCACAGAAGAGAACGTCTCTGAATGGCAGCAACCCCAAACTTCTTCTCCATTGAATTTAGTCTGTCAGATGTCCAGACTAAGTCATCCTCAGCCTGGAGAGAATATGCTTCAGCGAGCAATATCCAGCTTTCCACTCTGTCGTTTCCAATTTGAAGATCTGCCATCAGAAACTTGACAACTTCCTGAAGGTCACTGCTCTTTCCCTGAATAGAAAGGCGCTTTCGAGCCTTATATGCATTCATACTAGACGCACCCTCAAGATAGTAGAGAGTTCTCTCTGCGGGACCAACCATCGCAGACTTGTCTTCAGTAAAAGCCAGTTCTAATGAACCCCAGAAAGCATCCCTGAGCAGGCGTAACTGAATTGGTTGATCCAGATATCGATCAATCTCAGCTTTATTTCTCTGCACGGCTCGAGAGTCCTCACTGGGATCACCAATAGCGTTGTAAAAGAGATCTAGCGCGGCCTTTACATCCGGCTTCAATTGAGAGACCATTGGATCTTTCTTTCGCTTAGATGCTAAATTCACAATGAAATCGCCAAATACCAGCGCGGATGAGCGATTGAACTCACACGATTTCGAATCGTGGCTGAACGGCGTAAATGTGTCAGATGAGATGTGAATGTGAAATCTGCAGTTGAGGTGTTGCAAAATATCAACTTCGAATTTTGTAGTATCGACACGAGTCAGCATCCTTTCTGAAAGTTCTAGGAATCTCCCTGATGCAGCGTCACAGAAAGAAAGAAGTCCAATCTCCTCGTGTAATACACTTAGAAGGTCTAATGGAGCATCTGTTCCTTCTTTGTGTGTCTGTATGAAGCAAAGAAGGATAATCACCAGGGTATCAGCAATGATGTCCCTGAGCTTGGCAACCGGTCTGGATGGTGTCGGTTGTTTGGATGAAGTTGCGCGAGATGTCTGCCCCATGTGTTCGTAGAGACAATAGCAGTAAAGTATTGAAAAGAATTCAATCATATGGCGTAGCAGTAGGTCATAGTTCGCATCTACTGATTCCATCCTTTCCAGCATGATCACTGAAAGCCCAGAGACATAGTGTCCACAAAATCCAACTTTCATGAGAAGCTGGTGATGTCTTTCAGCATCGTCGGTGTTTGCAGATCGGTCTGTTTTGAACAGTGTGGGAAGCAGAAAGTTGAGCGCAGCTGCGTACTTTACAACGTCCTTGTTCTCAGTATACTTCATGAAAAGAAACTGCCACAGTTTCAGTGTCAGTTCAATTGGACAGTCTTTGACAAACTTCTGTGTAGGTGAAAGGTTCTCCTGAGTCGACTCCACGATGAGCATCTCTTCGAACATAGAAATGGTATTTTGCGTTTGAGTATCATTGATTTGCATGGCATCTTCAAATGAAGTCACGACTTTAATCTTATCTCGATAACTTCTGACTGACTCTAGGGATAATACTGGAATGCGCTCGTAGTTGACATTGAGAATCTTGATGTGGGGCTCAAGCTCCTCAGCTTCATCAATCAGAGAGTCCAACATAGAGTATAACGTCGAAGAGTTGTGAGCCTCAGACATCTGCATGTATAAAACCAGACACCATTTCACCCTTAAGCATAGTACAGACTCGCACTTTACCTTGGTGATTAAACGGCTAAACCACACTTCAATGATTTGGCTCAAAGTTGATAATTGCATCGTTTCTCCATTTCTGGTGTATTTCTCATTGTCCAGCGTGCTCAGTTGAAGCCAATAGTTCACCATAATCTCAAGCATTGACACCATTAGATCAGGAGAGTGTGTGCTGTGGCTGGCCAAAATTTCAGATTGTGCTGCAAGGACAATGTTTTCCATAGCCGAGATAGTATCCTCGTCCTGAAGATGATCACACCATAGACAATGGCCATCTACGTCACTGCGCAAAAGCCAACTAAGCAGCAGCTCTCGAACCTCTGGAAATGAATATCTCGATTGGTTGATGCTGTGGATGAACAGAGTAGTTTCTGATGACATGTCTTTGAAAGTATTCTGTAATGGCGGTGATTGCGGCTCAACGGGGGAAGCATGACTAAGAAGTTCAGATATGTTAATCGACCCTGTAGAGTTATCGCCTCTAAGAAGGTAATCGGTGTGTTTGGTTGACCAGTTATTGAGACAGCTGAAAAAGTCAAGTGTGGTCTTGTCCTCTTTTGTTAACTCATACTCTGGAAGACTTGCACCTGAGTTGGAGACGAGATGATTGAATGATGAAATGAATCTTGAAGATTTTTCTAGAGCAGTCTTGAACAGAATTTCTGTATCTTCCTGTGTACGCACCCTCTTACTCGATCTCTGATTGCCGTCTCCTGAGTTCGCACGCTTCAAATCTTCCACTGTCTGTGCCTCGATGACAGTACCTACGGCTTCTGATTGAGTTGTTGGGGTAATTTCACTGGTTGAAAACCTTACTGAACTCACAATATCTTCGCTCTCGATATAGCCGTCTCTTATATCATTGGCTCTCGTTCGAGTTCTTGGGGCTAGTGATGAAATACCTATGATGACTTCCCTGATGTTGAGGTCACTCAAAGAAATGACCTCCTCACGGTCCTCGGTTCTGGATTTCGCTTGGTTGGCGACATGATCCTTCAGTGGCTGTAAAAAGGAGATGTCTGGTAATATCAGTGGGATTTGACAGTCGGTAGTTGTATTGCCCCCAATGTGGAGGTTTTCTTTGATCTTGCGCTCCTCAGCAAGGTAAGGTCTGGAGCACCGGGAGATGGAGCTGTTTCGCCTGTGGGCAAACAATTCGTCGTTCTCCTCTCTTGTCAAGGCGTATTCTGTAACAAAGCGGTATAGGCGTTCATCCTCAAAATATTTGAAGATTGACAGTAGAAGATGAATGACCACGTCGTCAGCGTCAGTGTGTTGAAGACACTCCGTAAGATCATCAACAGCGTCATCTAGCAATGTGATACTCTTTTCTACGGCCTGTTGATCGATTTGCGACCTCAGAATGTCGAAGAAAAGTAGACCTCTGTTCCTATGTGCAAGGTATCTGAGCATCTTGAGAGTGGGTGAAGTGGCTGTCTCGTTAGCACCTGTGACGACATTGATGGCGAATAGTACCTTGTAAAGCTGGGTTGCTTCCTCGTAGGACCGTTCTTTCTATTTAGCTAGTGCTCTTTGAAACACTGCAAATGCTTCCTCCACCTGTCGTAGTATTGAGGTTAGTCATTGGTTCGTTCGTATTCGGCATTATTGGCGGCAACTCACCTGTAGTTCTCTGCTATGGTCTTCGGCATCTTGGGCGTTCAGCTCCTAGTCCTGATTCAAAGCTGCGAACGACATGATGTATAACTCAGGTTCACCAGATCAATATCAAATAATCAATCGCCAAGTTGGAGGTTGTGGCCAGAATCAAACCCTCCCTTAAAGAGATGAATCCTAGACAATAATCGGAGATGCCATTTTCGAGCCCAAACGCGTACGTACAAGGCATATGCGCGCGCGATCAGCTACCATTTTATCATTGGCGAGGACTAAATGCAATGACAGCACATTTATTCTGTGGACATTACAATGCTTCAATTTTAGGTGAAAAGGCGACGAAGTGTGCATGCGGCACCGTAAATGTAATTGATCTCTTCCTCACTGACAATGCGCTCACTTTTACAGAACCCGCAAATGAGATAACCTCCGGATCTCAAGTAAACGTCAACGGGTTTGCCTTTCTTGGATGCCTTCTCTGTTTTCAATATCTTTCGCTTCCTCACGATTTTTGAGCAAGTTCTGTAAAACGGCATCGACACACCTGATCTGAATTTGACATGCGATCTCCCAGCATTCTCGAAGAATACCCCGAATTCAGAGCTTAAGGAGTCAAAGAGGAGGCGTGGTTCAAACTTGAGCCTGGAATCAACAACGAAGCCGTAAGACCCTAGCACTCGACTGATGACCTGTTCGTCCTCGGAGCCCACAAGCTTGTTAGCAAACTAGAACGATTCTGCGTTGATTGTGTTTGCAGTCGGGAGGTAGTCAGATAATACTTCAAACTTCTGTGAGACTCTGATCTCAATAACAGAAACAAAGTCATATCCCAACTCCTAAGCAATCACTTGGCAAAGCTGACTGGATGCACCTTTTATGTCACGATGCTTAGAAACCAGACTGATAACGTCATCATAAACCACACGGTTACTCTGTTGTGACGAAAGCTAATGACCGTTGTAGCGGTACGCGTGGTTTTGGGAATACTGGCTTCCAGACCCATCTTTCTCATAAACAGCCACTGACATGAACTGGTTCCCGTGGCTAGTGGGCCTTCCAAGAATGTTCATCAAGTCCATGTTGCTCGTGAATTGCAATCCCAGGGTGGACAAGGGGGTAGAGAGGATTATCATCACTTCTTCTGCCAAAGCCTTCAACTC
The DNA here is from genome assembly GCA_030567115.1 of Petasospora euphorbiae. Taxonomy (NCBI): domain Eukaryota; kingdom Fungi; phylum Ascomycota; class Saccharomycetes; order Phaffomycetales; family Wickerhamomycetaceae; genus Petasospora; species Petasospora euphorbiae. Next base: position 29,273 of record JAJLRQ010000174.1, read on the forward strand.
CTCAATCTGAGTCTTGTCAAACTGTACTCTGGGTTGCTCGTCAAAAATGGCAAAGGCGCCGATAACAGCTCCAAATTTGGTGATCAATGGTGCTGCGGCATAAAATTTGATATTTGGAGGCCCTGTTATAAGTGGGTTCTTGGAAGTTCTCCAGTCTGTTGATGCGTCAAGAAGAACAAAGCTCCCATTGGACAAAATGGCATGAGCATCAATCGATATGCGTCTGGGAATCCATGTTGTCAATAAGGATGTATGGTGTTTGATGAGCTGTTTTGTGGAATCTACCAACGAGATCGAGGCGCCCTTGACTTTGAACTTACGGACGGCCTTGTTGATGAGTGAATTGAATGTTTGTGTATCCTTCCACTGTTCGCATAAAAGAAACTTCTTCACAGCTTTCTGTCTTGTTGACTCATAGTAGTGGTCAGGTGGTGAGATCAAGTTGAAGTCTTCGAAGCATGCAGGACAAGGAACTTTCGATAAATTCCACTTCGCTTTACTGTAAGCATCAAGAAAGTGGGCTCTCGTGAGAGGGACGGCCTTGAGTGTTGTGCCCAGTGCTTCCGGAAGGAGACGTTGGCCATATGAGAGTGTGAGCTTTTTCTGTGCTTCACTGTTATTCAAGGTTAGCTTTGATCAAAGGAAGTGGGCCTAAGATTGTGGTAAGAAACCAACTACTGGGGTACGTTCAGGTGTGGGCCATCCAAAAGTGTCTCTCTCTGGCCAGGCTGCAAGGTTGCCATTTCAAAAGCGAAAGAAATGTAGCAACTCGATTGACTTGTGAGCAGTCATACCGATACACTTGGTAGATGGTCCCATGTCATTTTTCTGTAACTAGTAGCGTTTGCGTGAGCTTATGGGACCGCTCGTGGATTGAGACACAAAGCGAGCCCCGCCGCCACTGGCCAGTGGCACACCGTGCAAATCTGAAATGGCAGAATGCACGGGTCAGGCTTGCTACTGGTACGATTAAATTTAAAGATGAGATCCCTCTGGACTTTACCCCAATTAGCGTATACAACCTCGGCGGTCAATCATCTAGTGTTCGAATATGTACAGTATTAGATCTACCATTCTGAGAAGGCTACCAGGCTAGCTTATATCCACTCGCAAACTCCACATTTCTCAAAGTTCTGCCAGAGCAACCACCTCTTACCGTAAATGGTTATTGGCCTTTGCACTGGCTGGAACCCTAACGGGTATCTCCATGAAGGATAAACTTCTGCTGGATTCCAAATTTTATGAGACCGAAAAATCTGTTGATGTTGATAAGGCCGTTGATCCTCTTCCGCTTAGTCTATCGTTATCAACGTCATACTCTCTACTTGGGTTTGGCGTCCGTTCAGTGACATTCCTTGGCTTCAAAGTTTACGCGTTGGGCATTTACGCAGCAGATGAGGACATGAAGAAGATTCCACAAGTCCTAAACTCTACGTTCCTTTCTTCGACATTCGTTGATGTTGATGCATCCAAAACACATTCGCAAAATGTACACAATGCTTTGAACGATGCGAAAGTGGGTAAGGTACTCATTTCTAATCTTTTAGATTCCGACATCAGACTGGTTGCTCGTATATCACCAATCAGGAATACTGACTTCAACCATTTGAAAGATGGGCTCGTGAAGTCCATTCTTGCGGCGAAAGTTAAGGACGAATCTCTCGACAAGGGCCTGCAAGAGCTGAAGGATGCGTTTCTGAGAAAGGGGTCCGTGCCGAAGAACCATACACTTTTCATTGAGAGACTTGCCAATGGGCAGTTGCAACTCTATTATCACAACACTGCTAATGGAGCGCTCGAAGTTCTCGGAAAAGTTGAGACGCCGCTTATATCCAAGGTGCTGTTCTTGCAATACTTGTCTGGTGGACTTAGCCCAAGCACCAAGGAGTCTTGCACTCAAAAGATTGCGGAGCTCGTTTAAGCACGGAAAGTTATTATTTATAGTTTATTAGTAAAAAGAATATATGTTTGAGAAGCCTGAATGTACTGAATCAACCAGTCAGATTCTCAGTGTGGTGAAAAGAGTAAAAAAGAACAAAGTGTACGACCGTAGCATCAAACGGCTCTCTTGAGAGATGGTTCAAATGGCATAAGTGCTGCAAGAAGTGCCAGACAACCGATGATAGCACCACAGACCCAGATAGGAACAGAAGAACCAGACTCGGCACCGAAGTAGTAAACGACTGGGGCAAAGGCACCAAACACTCTACAGACAACGAGGGCCAAACCAACACCAGTACCTCTGGCCTTTGTTGGGAAAATCTCAGGAGTGTAGGCGTAAAGACAACCGTAGTAGACGTTGACGAAGAAGTAAGTGGCAGCACCAAATCCGGCATCGGCGCTAGGAGTTCTGACAGTGGTGTAACCAAACAAGATAGCCATCGAGGCCAAAGCACCAAAGATCATGGTTCCTCTTCTTCCAACAACAAGATCTTTACCGAAGGCCTTGAACTTGATCAAAATTAACCCACCTGCAAGAATTGGACCGAAGATACCGGCAAAGTTGGCGATGGTAGCGTTTCTGTAAGTTATGTAGGTAGTATCACCGGTACTACCACCGTGAGAAGCAATGAAAATGTACAAGAAGTTGTAGAAGGTGGAGTAGGAAATTCCAATGAAACCCCAAGACAGGAAAACCAAGATACTCGATCTGATAACACGTGGTGACTGGAACAAGATTCCAATGTTGACCTTGATTGTACGCCACAAGGCCTTCAAACTGGCATCTCTGCTTGGGTCGTAGTAGTCATCCTTGATGTTACCGCAAGCTCTCAGATCCTCAATGGTCAAAGTCATAGGACGGTTGTACTTGTCAGCAATCTCCTTGAGCGTCTCAAATGCCTCTTCGTCCTTACCACATGAGATGAGGTACTTTGGAGTCTCCTTCATCTTGAGAACAAACACACGAACAATGGCAGCGAATAAACAGATACCTGAGTTAACGTACCAGCAGTATCTCCAACCTCTGTTGAGATGAGATGGACAGTTACTTGGATCAGAACAAGAGTTGTTTGGGATAAATGCCCAGGAAATGAGGGCGGCAATGGTCTGACCAACACCCCAGAACAAGGCCATACTGGTGTTGAGGTACTGGTACTTGGAAGGGAGATACTCCAAAAACACAGAAACATCTGTGGCGATGTTACCACCAGCTGCAAAGGAGGACAAGAACATGAAAATACAGTACATAGCGTAGTTGTCCATACCACCAGTGAAGAAACCGAAAATGGATGTGAGGAAAATAGAAGAGTTGAAAACAATCTTTCTTCCAATGATGTCACATCCCATACCAAAGACAATGGATCCAGTGATCAAACCGGCGTAGAACACCTCGTTAGAAACTGGGAATTTTCCAACACCAAGCATCTGGTAGTCGACGTACACTTTGACAGCAGACTGGACCATTTCCATCTGGGAGTCAATGGAGTAACCGAATCCGGCAATACAGAAGAGCTGGGCATGATACCAAGTGAATCCGATCTCGTCGATGGCGTTGTTGATCAAATGGATCTTCTGGGCAAGGACGGCATCGTTACTCTCGGCCTCGGTGTTATCATTACGAATGACATCTGCGAGTCCAGTCTCTAGGCTAGACTGTACGTCCATCAAGTGAGGATCTTGGATCCTCTTCTCATCCAAGCTGCTACTCATAATTGGGGTGAGTGCGTGTGCTAGTTTGTGTACTTTGTTGGGGAATAAGATGAGTGATGTCTTTCTGATCGACGGGGCGCACCCCCCGAGTATTTAAACATTATACAGTTCGCCGGCAGGCGCCCATGAAAATTTTGGAAACACCTGTGAGCGAAAGTATCACACGATGCCGGGTTATCTCTCAACGAGCACCGGACAGGCAAGTGCCCAATCGCACACGTCAAGCGACATATCTCATATTCCAGGTGCGGACTTGCCCACAACAAAACGGGTGGGAGATAGTGGTGACTCTACCCGATCTGCAGTCTGCGAGCCGCGAGGCAAAAAGAAAAAAGTGGGCAAGAACTCCGACGGCGTGCGACCCTCAAAGCTTATCCGGGTGCATGCATTTCAATCTACAACTTATGCTGTGCTTAAGGAAATGTTTCTAGTACTTTGGAACATTTTGTGACAAACTGTACAGCATGCCAGGTAAACGGTTAACTCCAAGCGAGCGGAATTGTCTAAGATATCTGAACTCTGGAAAAGTTTTCCAAGTTGGGCTGTATCCGCGTTGATTGATGCAGGAGGTGCGGTAAAAAATAAAATATATGCATAATGTAGTCATAGGGTCACTCTTACATGGTGCTCGGAGTGTAGATCTTCGGGTGAGCACAATGCTCAAACAACAGTCAACTAACGCCAATGTGCACAGGGGAGTAGTGTAGATCTGTTTCTTATGATTTAGTAGCATACACATCCGTCCCCAATCATTATGTCGTGGTTTCAAATCACTATCTTCAATATGTCTTCTATGCAGATACTTTGCGGTCCCTAGAGATTAGATCTAACCCGACGCATCTCTCTATAGTGGTAATCTACCCCGATGAAGAAGGGGAAACTTGAAGCGACATTGGCCCAAAGTCCCTTGAAAATATCTTCCGCATTTAAAACAAGTACTGTAAATCAGAGTGAGCAATATGGAGTCATGAGGCTGCGTTAGCCTGGCCGATTGTTCAGTTATCAGTGGCTTATCTCTTCCCCACCACTCCCCCAGTTCGAAACAATGAATCTATCTTCGGGGTGAGCTTGGGTGTAGCACGGAGTTGTGTCCTACCCGCTTCAATACTTACTACGACTAAGACGGTCACAAGCGTATAGCAGCTGATGACATCGCAAAACCAATAACTGTGCACTGTAAAGACTACCTTTAGCTAGCCTCTGGTACGTACGTTCGTTCGTTGGTTCGATTGCAACAACAATATCACACATAGCGTGCTACACTTCTCCCTTGCGGAATGTGGGTCTATAAATACCCGTAATGTTACGTTTACAGGAGGTATGTAGCGCTTATTTATTTAATATTAGCAGCCAATATATCACAGGTTCTGTTCAATCGGTCAATGGCGATACTTAGTGCTTTTCGATAGCGATCTCCATGGATTGTTCTTCTACGCTGACTTATGTGATAGCGATGAGTTTTGTGTCACTCCTCGTATATACCTTCACAATGTTTAGTAGCATCGGTTGGTACTTCCTCTAAAGGAAAAACCGTTTTTTGACAGATAAATGATGACAATCACGGTCGCTTGGGATCTACAGATCAGGAAGCCTCCGCCCCGGAAGCGGGCCGTAAGCCGCAAAATCCAGCCCTCCTGCAAGCCGCGAATTTGAAGCTGTATAGTCAGCCGCGCCTGGCGAGATGATCGAGCTGAGAGAGTCCCAACAGGTCAACGAATCCATCTCGCAGACTTCAACCAGCTACTCCCTCCCTCTAACCTTCTTTTTTTTAGGGCTTGGTCGAGGAAACCCACAATCAATGGCATTCAACGTCAGAAATACGAACCCTAGGGCCATCACTCAGGTCCTGGAGACCAGCTCCCTCCAGTATGAGATCGTGAAGCTCCAGAGTCTCAGAATTCCTATGAGCGACGGCATCGAACTCCAGGCCCACATGTGGATTCCAAGAGAAGCATGGGAAGGTAAGAAGAAAGTTGGAACACTAGTTGAGTACATTCCATACAGAACAGATGTAACCATCCAGAGAGACTCTATCAGACACCCATGGTACGCGGGCAATGGACTAGCCTCCATGAGAATCGACATGAGAGGTGCCTCGGCATCTGGTGGTGTGCTCGAAGATGAGTACCTGAAGATCGAACAGGATGACGCACTGGAGGCATTCGACTGGATCATTAAGCAAGGCTGGTCCAATGGAAACATTGCCATGTTTGGAAAGTCTTGGGCTGGTTTCAATGGTTTGCAGATTGCTGCTAGACAACACCCTGCATTAAAGACCATCATCACACTCATGTCTACTGATGACAGATACTCTGATGACGTTCACTACCGTGGTGGCTGTATGCTGGCATCTGATATGCTTTGGTGGGGATCAACCATGGCCGTTTATGCCCCAAGACCACAGGACCCTAAGGTTGTCGGTCCATCGTGGAAGGAGAATTGGATGGAAAGACTCAATGCAGAGCCTATGGTCAAAAACTGGGTGACACACCAGACAAGAGACGACTACTGGAAGCACGGATCCATCATTGAGGACTACAGTAAGGTTGATATTCCTGTTCTTGCCATCGGTGGCTGGAGAGATGGGTACACATCCCCTGTTTTCAGAATGGTCGAGAGATTACCTAACAAAGAGACTGCTGCACTAGTTGGTCCATGGGTCCATGAGTACCCAGAGATGGCAGAACCAGCCCCAAAGATTGGATACCAACAACTTTCTTTGAAGTGGTTCATGAAATATCTTGAGCCAGAGAACGAACTTTACCAGTCTTTCACTCTTCCAAAGTTAACTGCCTACCTCCAGGATCCTTCAACGATTGAGGAGTCTTACACTTACAGAGAAGGTGAGTGGGTTTCAACCAATGCACCATCTGACAAAAAAACTCAATCTTTGTTCTTCAGTGCTAACAACAAGCTTGGATCCACCGAGGACGAAGTCTCTTACAGCTGTTCCGGTGTCTTGTCTCATGGCCTCTTCAGAGGTACTTTCTGTCCGTTTGGATTCAAAGGTGACTTCCCAGCTGATCAAAGAGTTGAAGACTCCAAGTGTCTTGTCTTCGATACCGATATCCTGACCGAATCTGTTGATCTCATGGGTGAACCTGTCGTGAAGCTATCATTATCTTCGAACAAGAAGTATGCAAACGTTTCAATCAAGTTGATTGATGTGTACCCAGACAACGGCGAAAACGTGTTGATCTCATGGGGTCAACTGAACCTTACACACAGGGACTCTCACGAACATCCAGAGTGGCTTATTCCTGGACAGAGGTATGATGATATCAACATTAAGCTTGATGTTTTGGGTGCCAAGATTGAGGTTGGCCATAAGTTGAGACTGGCTATCTCCACGTGTGACTGGCCACAGAACTGGCCAACTCCTGAGATCCCTATTGTTGATATTCACAAGGGTGAATTGAAGCTTCCAATTCTTAACAGAGATACACTCGTTACGCCGCCAGAGTTTGAGCAGGCAACAATCATGAAAGGACTGGACAGTGAGGTTGTGAAGCCATATGATAGAGTCAAGACCACTTCTTACGACTACTCCACTGATGTCTGGACATTGTGTGATGTTCAGGATTCAGGTATCGTCAAGATGCCCCACTACGAGGAGCTTTCCGGTATCTATCACGGAAGTTGGAATCAGAACCTTTTCAAGGTGAGCCCATTGGACCCACTCAGTGCTTACAATGAAAATCTATGGACATATGACATGGGTAGAGAGGAGGATAACTGGCGCATCAAATTGGAGTCAAAGTCTAGCTTGAAGGCTGATAAGGAAAACTTCTTCTTGATGGTGGCCAACAAAGCCTATGAGAATGATGATTTAGTGTTCGAGAAGGTTTGGGAATGGACTATTCCAAGAGTTTATATGTGACTTCAAATCTGTTTAGCATTGTGTCAGATGACAATGAATGTAAGACGTTAGACAAAGCGAGGGTAGCAAATGCATTTTGAAGCTGAAGCTTGGCTGACAGCGTACGATATCCTGTACCGACTATGCTTTCGAAGTAGCAGCTCCATGAAATTCACTTTCCTACTAAAATCTTTGATGACCAGTGTGGAAGCTTCTCAAATAAACATAGCAATTCGAGGTTACATCGCGATCCCGAGGTGGAGTAAATCTAATTGCAGTAAGCGCAGAACCGAGAAAAACTCAAAATGTCGATTCGTGCTCACTTCGTGCGAGGTCGCGGAAATCGAAAACGATAGTTCAATCTTCATAACACCAAGATAGTTAAACATCGTTATCAACCATCTGAAGCCATCCATGATCCACCAACTTTATCATCAAAGCCTCTGAAACATTCTAAGCTAACGAGTTATGTCTGAAGTATGGTAGGAGACCGCTGAAGAGGACACGGAGACCCAGCCTACTATGGATCCATCAATGGCTTACACGTTAGGTAAGTGAAAGACAGGGCTAACAACAATACAGATACTAACTATTGTGTGCCAAGGCATTCATGAAGCCGAGAGGCTGGGCTATCTGGATATTGGTGCACTGGCCTCGTGGTCTGTGTCCTCACAGAAGGAGGGCGCCGGAGTAGAGGAGCTTAGAGATGACTCGCCGTTGACGTACTGGCAATCAGATGGACTACAACCACATCACCTTGACATTCACTTCTCTAAACGTGTTCAAATATCCAGAATATCCATGTTCATGGACTACGGACTAGATGAGTCTTACGCTCCGTCTAAGATTAGCGTGCTCTCTGGTAATGGGATCCATGACATGGTGCAAGTTGGAGGTCTAGATCTTGTGGAACCTACAGGGTGGAGCCACATAGAGTTCAATGGAGTAGATGGCACATCTAATGGACTCAGTACATTCATGATCAGAATTTTCATCATTGCCAACCATCAACATGGCAAGGACTCTCATCTTCGTTCTGTCAAGATCTATTCGTCTCAACCAGTCATCTCCCTTGGATCAAGTGTACTCGGACCATACACAAGTATGAAACTTATATCTGAATCAACGATAAGGTGATTCTTCATCGAGCGGCAATCTGTGAAATTGAAGGCTGTCGTTAAAGTTACTTGTTTCTTTATTGGAGTAATGACGTAATACAACAAATTTAGCATCAGTGGTGTGGTATCCATGCTATTCGAGCAGGTGATAACAAAAAGACATCAGAAATCCACAGGGGTACACAACTTATCGGTGCTAATCTGCCGAGACTCTGAAAAGCGTATATTAGACATCTCTCATGTATCTAGTATCTCAACCCGCCTAATTGCCTACCACAGGTGTACCCAATCTACAATCATCTACGTTGGCTTGCGTCACAGACGCGAACCGGTACCCTTCGAAATGTGGATTAGTATGGCAAGCTACTTCCAAAATCATCATTAGAAGATGGCTAATGCGGCTGTTCTATGACAATAAGACTAAGTGGCACCGATCGAGAGTAAAAAGTCCTAAATCTGGTTACTTGGGAAGGTCAAAGACGGTTCGATATTTGGTATTGTTAACGTGGTATGACTGGTGTGTAATAAAGGAAGATGGGTCATTTTAATGGAGTAACAAATGAAATCTTCTATCAATGGTGCTGATGAACGATATACTTTGCTGAGAAATCTAGTATATGGTAGTACTTAGGAAATCTTTAAAGTCGCCATTCGCTTTTGCAGCAGGTGTGTGTTGTTCCACCTAAATTGAGACTGGTAACGCTCGCTGCGATCCTAAAGCAAATTACATCTCAGGAAGGCGGCTCCCGTACGATGGTTTTCCTATCTTGTTCCGACTCTGTGGACTTTCACTATAGCGTTTTCGCCAAGGGTGGTAAGAAGGTCAACAAGACCGGCGATGAGGAGGAAGCCGATGACCTGTCAACTGTTCTTACAGCTCCATTGCTCTCAGATAACACTACCGTCTACAAACTTCACGGTTCCCTGTCACAGCAGCTGCGTACGTCAACTCTCTCTGCATTCTCCAAGGCCGCTGCTGGCAAACACACAATCATGTTCTGTACTGATGTTGCTTCGAGAGGTTTGGATTTGCCGGAACTTTCGATGTAGATCTGTGATATTAGCATCAAATAAGATTCGTGTTGGTGACCTACTAACTTTCTACAGTTTGATTTACTAACTGATAAATTATTCTACGTTAAGTATACGCACTGGTCGTGTTAGTTGTAAACGATATTAACCGTATTTATTATAAGATCTGTGACCTTGTAGATATCAGGATGCCTTTCAAGGAAAGTTGAGGTATAAGATAAATAGAGAGAAGATGGACACAGTTCGGCTTAGGCGAGCTTGTGTTCAGAAAACAGTGCTAAAGGGGGTTCGAACACTCTTCGACCCTGTAATGTTGCCTCCAATCAGTACATTGACTGAGAAAAGATATTTCCAAGTCTGAAAATGGTGGATGGGTTTGTGAAAAATGTCCAGGTTAGCACAACGCTGCAGGTGACTTGGAGTGCACCAAGCTCACAAACAGATTTGGAACATATTCACGTCATATATGTGCTTATTCCCGCTATTTCTATATGGTATAACAACTAACATCATAGAATCATGAACAGTTTTTGAGGATCTAATAGGATCAGGTAGGAGTGTCTACTGGGCAATAAAAAGTTCATATATTAAGGGGCATATCAGAGGCTGAAAGCCATTGCTCGAAGTTGAGCACAGCATTAAGGCACCAGTTAAGGACCAACTCATGAAGTTGTATGAGAGGCCAGTGAAAAGCAGCAGAGCTAAAAAAAATCAAGGTATAGTATTTAACGAGCACATCTTTGCACCAGTAAATTCATTTGTATCCCTGATCCAGAGAAGATAAGTGAAGGGTGAATAGGAAGTGTTGATCAACGTCAAATACTCAAAAACAATAAGAAAGTGATGATACTTGAAAACCAGGATCCAACTCTCGGGGGAGAACTAGCGCCACCGAGGAAGGATGCAGACACAACAGTACCGGTTGTTTCAACGTTACTGAAGTACGTTCCTTCAGCACTGGATGATGTAACGATGGCAGGCGAGGTAGCGACAGTGGATGTACCAACAACAAAGGAAGTGACAAAGGGAGATTCACCATTGGACAAAGTAGTAAGCATAACTGGCTCAAGCGCAGGTGAAACAACTTCAGATATCACATCGTTATTTGTAGCTGTTGTTCCGTCGGCGGCACCAGTCGAGGCATACGGAGTTTGGGAATCGTCCTCTCGAATGTCAGGAGCGACTGTAGATGAGACACTCCAGGTGAACGCAGACTGCTTATCGACGACATCCGTAAGAGTAGCAGTGCGGTCAGACACAGCAACAACGATGGTGGAAATACTGGATGTTGCTGTCAAAGAAGCGTAAACACCAGTACAAGATACCGCAGTGTCATTGTAAACACAATTTTCGCTAATAGGGCAGTAGGTAGTGAATATAGTCTGGTATCCAGCCACCGTGGTTGTAATCAAAGTCACACCTGTGGTGACTGATGAACTGGAACATGAACCATTCACACAAGAAGTCATGACCAATACAGTAGTGGAAATATCAGAAGTTGAAACCGAAGATGTGCACTGAGCAGATACAGTGTTCGTAATCGTTCCAGTAGCAAGCACACCAATAACATCCTTCGTAGGGTAGGAGGACACAACTCCGGTCTCACTTGCAATGGACTATTTTAACGATGATGGTACAGTCAATGGAACCACTGAAGTGAGAGATTCTTTTTCAGAAACGGTTATTGTGCCAATGACAAATCCACTATCCGAGTCTAAGAGGGACGAGCCACACATATCACTAGAAACAGCCGAATAGCCGAAATAAGTAGAGGCGTTGGTATAGCGAGATGTGACAGCGAAATCAGTGATAGCAGACGCACCGTAAGGCGACAACGAGGAGGACATTGAAGAGACCTCCTAAGTGAGAGTAGAAGTCCATTGAGTAGGAACAGTCAGTAGAATCACGGTGGTACCAGTGGCAAAGTCACCGTTAGAGTCGGTGGTTGGGAAGTACGACACAACGTCGGTCTCAACTGAGCCATCAGTACCGGTGGATGTAGTGGTGAACTGGGTAGGAACAGTCAGTGGAATCACGGTAGTACCTGTGGCAAAGTCACCGTTAGAGTCGGTGGTTGGGAAGTACGACACAACGTCGGTCTCAACTGAGCCATCAGTACCGGTGGATGTAGTGGTGAACTGGGTAGGAACAGTCAGTGGAATCACGGTAGTACCTGTGGCAAAGTCACCGTTAGAGTCGGTGGTTGG
>JAJLRQ010000175.1:0-21337 GCA_030567115.1 Petasospora euphorbiae
CTGTTTTAATGATTCAAAGAAAGGGGACTTGAAAAAAAAAATTAAAAAAAAAAAAAAAAAAAAAAACACGGCCGCACCGCCGGGGTTTTCCAGCATTTCTCTGCGGTGCATTTCAACCGGCTGGAGGTGAACCCTTTCTGTTCACCAAAGATCATCGTGTTTAGAACAACAGCGCAGTCAGCAAACAATCGCTGCCACCTCAATGATCCACTCGTTGTCAATTAGGCGCTCTAAAGACAAAGATGGTGAAAAAAGCAGGCAGACTGGCCCATCAGAGCAGCCACAGCCTCTCCCACACAGCACACCAACCACAGCAACGTCTCCGGCAGCAAATAACAACGCAACGGTGCCAACAGCGGCAGTAACAGCTTTACAGAACGCCAATATCACGAGGAAACACTCCTTATCAAACTCTTTCAAGAACTTGTTTGTCAAGCCACCGAAAGAGCCGGTGATAGACACCAATAGCCAGCATTCCCCTCTAGCTGCTCAGGTTTCCCCACATAAGGCAACTTCGCCACTCGCAGTCCAGCCAGTGCGCCTTCCCGACGCAGACATCAGCACCATTAACCCATCGAGTGCTCACATTAGCAACTCTCTCTCCCCAGTGGTTTCACCTACAGCCAAGGCCGTGCCGCAACCACTTGTTGCCAGCGACATGGCGCGGTCACCTACTCATCCGCGTCCCTCACACCTTGCCGTTGTTGATGAGGAGTTTGTTCAGCACCTGGACTCACTTGTACAGTCAGATCCGTCGCTGATTCAGGATATCACTGCCTATCCGCCTCGTCTTTCACAAGCTCCGACACGCAAATCTTCATAGGGTTCTACTGTGCCCGTTTCCTCGTCGTTGCCTCCATCGATGCCTTCGTCAAGACGTGGAAGTGCACAGAATATTGCCACCTCCTCCAACGCTATCGACACGAAGAAGACATCAGTGAGATATGTTGACGAAGGTACCATTAGGATCTTCGAAGACGGCTCGCATGAACATTTCATCAAACCTATCAAGCCTGAGAAGATCCCTACAAACAACGGTGGTATTCTCTCAGGGTTCCTCAGAAAATCAACTAGGACCAAGACTGACGGTGGCAACGAAGCTGCATTCTCCATGCTCCCAGAGCAGAATCGTATGGATTTCCAAAGACGACTCAGCATTCAATCGCGTAAGACAAGTGATAGTGCAACCCCCAATGACGATCAGGATAATGATGATCACCAGGAAACTGATTCAGACGAAGAGTACGATACTGATTCGGAGCTTGAAGAAGACGAAGGGCTAATGTTTGGAGATGCAGCCATTGGTGATGCTCAGTTAAATCTGATTAACCAGTTGATGGATGCCATCGATCTTGACCAGGACAAGGTCTCACCGCCAAGCACACAACCCACACAAACTCAGCAACAAGCTGATATACAAGTCCACAGTATTACGCTATCACCCACGAGAAATTACAAACTTACAGAGAAGTATGGTAAGCCATTGGGGATCATTGGCAAAGGTGCCTATGGAACTGTAAAGTTGGTTTCCAGACTCGATACCACCACGAAGAAGGAGCTCTATTACGCAGTGAAGGAACTTCGCCGTAAGGATCAAGAGACAACATCACACTTCTCCACACGCCTCACTTCTGAATTTGTCATCTCCAATTCACTCAAACATACAAACATTGTAAGGACGCTGGATCTCATGCACTCGACATGTGGTATTTATTCCGAGGTTATGGAGTACTGTGCCGGTGGAGATCTATACTCACATATCTCAACCACCGGAAGCCATGGTTTACATCCGAAGGAAACTGATTGTTTTTTCAAGCAGATCTTGAGAGCAGTGGCATATTGTCATACCAAGGGTGTTGCCCATTGTGATATCAAACCTGAGAATGTCATGCTAACGTCATATGGTGTGGCTAAACTTGCGGATTTCGGTACTGCTGCTGTTTTCAGGACAGCCTGGGAACACGAGGCACACTTATCATCTGGTGCCTGCGGTAGTGAACCGTATGTTGCCCCTGAGGAGTTCACTCAAAAGGAGTACGACCCAAGACCAGTTGACGTTTGGGCCACGGGTGTACTATACTTGACCATGGCCACGGGGACGTACCTATGGCCAGTGGCCAAAAAAGGTGAAGATCTATATGATGACTACTTGGAAGAGAGGCCGCAACAGGGTACACTCTTGGGTAAATTCCAACCTATTGAAACGCTAAGAACAGGTGAATATGCCAAATCGTTGAAGGCAACGTTATATGGGATGTTGGATCCAGACTGTACACAAAGGCTCACCATCCATCAAGCTATGAAATCACACTGGGTGCAAAACATAAAGCTGTGCGATGCTGCTTCTAGTAGTTTATGAAGCTTGAAGACAGCTGGAATATTTGATTGTATACCGTAATGTGAGTACAACGTCCTAGCTCGGTAATAAATCGTAAACAGCTGTGATGAAATGAAGCGGCGTCTATAGATAGGTGATTGTGGAGCCGTTAAAGTCTTTGAGGAGATGCTGGTAATGGTCTGGGGGCAATGGCACAGGAAATTGTTGCCTCCTCAAAAGTCCTTGAAAAGATGCTCGTAAGGGTCTGGACCAACAGCACCGTAGTTTGTCTCCTCCTCAGGGTATCTATCGAACTGGGACGTATCGCCGGTGTTTGGCTGAACTGGAGGCTCATACGGTGTCTCAATATCCCTGCTGAGTAATCTGTCCCACACAACTTCACCAAACCATGGGTGGGCCTTCACATCTTCCACCCCGTTCTGTAGGTTTCCCAACCGTTCACTCAGATTTTTTGTTATCAGCCTCGTCAGGAGGTCAAGTGCATCTGGATGGAAGTAGTCCGGGTACTGCACTTGCCCTGCCAGGATATTCTCGTAGGTCTTCATCGGCGATGCATCATAGAACGGAGTGTACCCAGCAAGCATCTCAAATATCAAAATGCCGAAAGACCACCAGTCAACGGACTTGTTGTAAGGTTTCGTCGCTACAACTTCTGGGGCAATGTAATCGGGCGTACCACAGAGTGTGTAAGTCACGTCCCGTACCTCCTTGGCAAACCCGAAATCCGTCAACTTAATGTGCCCATTGCGATCCAGTAGAATGTTTTCTGGTTTCAGGTCCCTGTATATGATGTTGTGTGCATGCAGGTACTCCAATGCCAGACACACCTCTGCCGCGTAAAACTTAGCCACAGGGTTGGGGAATCGCTGTGATTTCCTAAGCAGAGTGAACAATTCACCACCCTCGATGTAGTCCATAATCATGAACACAGCTAACGAGTCTTGGAAAGTTCCCCACATGCGAATAATGAATGGGTGCTCCACCAATGCCAACATCCGACGCTCGTCATTCGTATGCTCCACTTGCTTCATCTTAACTACTCTCTCCTTCTTCAGCACCTTCATGGCGTAGTACCGGCCATTGTGAACAGATCTTGCTAGATGCACACGTCCGAATGAGCCTGTCCCCAGAGATCTCAGCACTTGGAAGTCCGCAAGCCCATACTTGCCCTTCGACGAGGCTGACTTCGAGGGAAGCTTCGATACCGATACCGACGACGAAGAAGGGTGCAGCGACCCTGCAAGCTGTTGCGGTTGTTGGAGCAGGGCGTTAGTGGGGAACACAGTATGTGCCTGTGACTGCTGCTGTGGTTGTGGAGTCTGTGGTTGCGGCCTTTCAAGCTGTAGTTGTGGCTGGTGAGTTTCATCCGCAGGCGGTGTCTGTGCGGGGGACTGAAGAACCTCGGGCACCAGAGGGAACAGTGGCAGCCCAGTGGCGAGATTGCGCGGTGTGTCCATTATCTATGCTGTGCTGCTGCTCTTGCGGTGGTTTCTTCGTGGATTGGCTGTGGTACGTGTCCGTCTTTGGTCGAATATGGTGATCACCGACAGAGTGGAAAGGTGTACCTCCCCGAGACAGTCCTACAGCAAGCCCTCTCCCATCAAACAAGTTTCGTCATTTCTTTTGCGTCCGCGTGTTGCCCCAGCTACTAGTGGTGTCTGGGTGTGCAAAATTGTGCGCGAACTCGTTTTATTCTATTCTATATATTCTGTCATTACAAGCACGGGTCAATCAAGATCATCGTGCAGGCGCGTTTCCTCATCACACAGAAGAGCATACAATTGTAGAACATTGGTGCTGTGGTGGCTGAAAAGCACAGAGCTCTCTGACTCAGATCCCTGGTTGCACACACACACAAAGCTCGAGAGAGATAAGCGCAACTCGCCGTCAGCACACTCCATTGCACAATGGCCCGACCGAAATCGCACTATGAGGTGCTGGGGCTGCGGGAATCAGCTACCAATGCTGAGATCAAACGAGCGTTCAGAAAGATTGCGCTCAAGCACCACCCTGATAAGTCGAAGTCCGTAGAGAGTGCTGAGATCTTCAAGCAAGCCAACGAGGCTCATGAAACGCTATCTAATGCGAGCTTGAAAGTGCGCTACGACCGAGAGCTCAAACAGGAACGCAGTGGCACGATCAGGAAGGGACCAACACAGCGTCAATAGCCGCCGTCAAACACTGCTACCACGCGGCACCAGCGGCACACGGAGACACAGGATCATCATTACAGCTAGCAGCAACAGCAATAGAAGAGGGCCCCGCCACAACCTCCTCAGTATTCGCAACCTTTCCAGAGATCGTTTGACACCGCCTTCCATCGAGCCACCAATGCACGGAATGAGAAGTATGCAACGCATTTTGACACACCTACGACCCCCAAAAGTTTTTACAAAGATGAAGGTGTTGAAAAGAGATATGAAGGAGGCCTTGGGTATGAGTCTGGAGGTATCAATCCGTGGGCCCGCACTCCATTTACTGGTGAGAGACCGAAGCCGCAAACATCACGCAAACCGCAGTCACCTCCAAGTACGAATACCAAGCCACGTACATACACATCGTCGTCTTCTACTGGGGATAATGCTTCTAACGAAGCTAATTCGGATGATAAGAGCAATTCACAGTCATCGAACAAAGCTGCCGCTCCTGTTTCTCCATCTCCAGATGACCTGCCGCATGAGCTACCACAGTCTTGGAGTAAGCAAACACGAACCTTCCATGAGTCCAGTTTCAAAAGTGCTCAGACATCCACAACACATGAAGACACACAACAGCCTAGTGTTGGAAGACGGGTCAGAAAGAGAGGTTTTCCCGACAACTATACCAGTGAACCACAATCGGAGTCTCATCTACGAGACCATCATCTTCAAGGAAGCCCATCCCAGTTGAACCAGCATCAGAATGGCAATGCGCAATCCTTCTTCGAGAACAACTTCGGTCGAGCCTCCAACAACTCGAGGAACTATACCTTCCCTCCTCCTACTCAACGCGCCTATCCAAACAGCAATATCCATAGCCAGTGGAATCAGCAGTCTTCATCCAATAGCTTAGGCCAGATGGGATTCGAGATGGCTCCGCAGTTCTAGCAGCAGCCGATGAATCACGCATAGCCTTATCATGACCAATCAACGAATGCTGAAGCTTCTGATCAGACGAATGGCTCTTTGAAATTTACAGACTTTGTGCACAATGGACAAAGGGCATCGCCTCGCAACATCCACACTCAGCGTAACTTCACCACGGGGCGTGGTATACACAGACGGAAGCATAGTGGTAATTTTACTTCACCTGCTCCACACTACAGCTCTCCTGGTCCGCATTCCACGGCTCCTGTTGACTAGGAAGCTGATTCGTCGGATGGCAATAGCTATCGTGGTGGTCACATGAGAGCGAGGATCGAGGAAAGAGACAATCAAACCACCAGATACATTGAGCACCACCGTCGAACCATTGGAGAAGATCTCGACTCAGATGACTCAGATGATATACAAGAGGCCAATCTGTGCTCTCCAAGACCCAGTCATACCATGCCAACCCATCAGCATCAACAGCCACATCCACTACAGCCTACCAAGCAGGTTCCAAGCGCTTCTTCATTTGACAATAGTCACTACCCAGGCACCTAGTACCCACAGTATCCGCACGCTTCTCGAACTCAGTCTTCTACACAGATCATTACTCCAGCTGCCGAGGACATTGGTACATTCTCTATGGGTCATCTCAAATACACCGAGCCCATCACTCCAAACACAGGCATGACCCTGAATGATCTGAAAAATGTTGCTCCGTTATCTCAAGGAACAGGAGACTTCGACCTGAAGGTAATTGAGCAGAATTTACCAATACCAGACATGGCTGATTCCAACAGATCATCACACGTCCCCACTTCGGAACCTATCTCACCAAAACCAAGTAATGGCGCACATCATAGGACACGTACTGGTGGTCTCAACAATAAGCCCAATGATATTGATGATCATCATCATGATGAGATCACCCATGTGGCTGAAGCCGATCACATGGAGGTGGATATCAATGCTGTTGATTGGAATACGGAAAAGACAATATCACCACCTAAATCTGAAATTGACAAGCGTTTACCTAGAAACGCTCCTAAAGTGACTATAAATGCAAAACCAAAGGTGGTTGATCCACCTGCAGATAGCAAGAAAGGTATTAAGATAGATGGTTTCCAGTATGAAGTGCCTACCACTGATTCAGCATTATCCAATGGTGTGTCATCAACATTCACTCACCTCAATGAAGACTCCACTGCTGAATTGAGCCTTCCATTGTTTGACGATGGCGTACTGAAGTATGAGCATGTTGGCCTACCTGAAAGCACTTTCGTTGGTGTTGATGAGGATGATGGCGAAAATGGTGATAATGATGAGAATGATATATCAAACATCGCTTATACAGATGTCAAATTCCCAGCTACAAATGAAGCCCACAGGTAGGGCGATTTTGAAGCTGAATGTCGCACAAAATATTGGAAATTGTCTGATGAGATTGCTGAGCTGTCCGCTGCTGTTTCTAGGCGCACCAACGTGATCCAACACTTCCAGAAGAGATTGACGCAATTGAGAGATAGTGGTTCTTTAAATCTTACGCCTGCTGTGACACTATCGAACGAAGAGGTGCTCTATGCCGCTATTGAGAGGAATTTTATGGATCGTCAAAGGTGTATGCAGTATGAAAGAGCAATGCTTATATGTCTGAAGACTATGCGAAGATTCAGGAGACAGAGGAACAATGAAGGGTTGAAGAATAGGCCAACAAAAGACATCCCAGTGGTGGAGCGTTCCAGTCAAAACAGTGCCACAGGTATTGGTGAACCAGGCAGTCGATTAAGGGCGAAACCTCTATCCGAACCAGAAACAGCTAAGAAGCAACCCGATATACTTATTGGAAATGCTGAAAAGATTGAAAGCAGCGCTGAACAAGAGGATGATGAGGTGATCGGCATGATCGATAAACGTAAAACGAGAACTCCAGACGAGGATATGGGCCACAGCCCACTATCCAAAAGGACAAAGATATGAATTAACGGTTTTTAATGATAATGGAATGATTGCTTAAGTGTTATCGAGGTGCAACTGGTGTACTAAAATAAGCGTGTATTGATTGATTTGGATTATGTAATCGGCTCTTGATGCGCTTGGCTTCGACTCTCCAAAAACATTCCTCCACATCCTCATTTGACATCTGCAATAGCTAAGGAACTTCTGGAAATAGCACCAATGAGTTCTTCAAGCAGCTTATCTACCTCCACCAGCCCACAGGCTTCAAGCAAGCCCAGTTACAACCCTTCACGGCCCAGTTTCTCGTATCGCACTGGCATGGGCCCCGGTCTAAACAGAGGATCAACAAATGATGTTAACCCACTAAAGATGCTCTCTAGGAGCCCCAGTGTGAACCCAATTACCAACAGTCCGAGAGTTGACAAATAGGAACCTCTTGTTATGTCCAGTGGGATCACAGATGATGCGCAAGTGGATTTGGAAGCCATCGACAACATGTTTAATGAGTGTGAGCGACTACAGAAAACTATGGAGAAGAAGCTTGATACACTGCACCATACGCACCAGGAGATGGCCCAGCTTCTGATGGAGGCACCTGTTTTAACCAAGCGCTCACCAAAACCTTCCCAAGTGCGACCATACCTTCCTACGCCCGATGACGATAAGTTTGAAGAGAGGTACCCAGCCAAGTAGCATGCGCACACTCCTCAACAGCCAAACCATATGGACATCCCGTCGTCACCTGAGTCATACACGTCTCAAACAAGCCAGTTGGAGATTGATTTGAACCACAAAATTACAAACATTGCGCAAAGCGATCCGCTTAATCGAGATGTGTTGAAGTTGAAAAATATCGGACAGAGTATGTTGGAGCTCATGAGGTTTGAAGTGGAGGATGAAGATGGTGTAATCAAGATTATGAACTTGAATGACGACGTACATATACGGTCTGAGAAACTGATCAGCAGTTTCAACAAACTCTTGGACAGTTTTAGTCGATAATCTACAGAAGGGTACCGAATAGAAAGAAATGCAGTTATATGTACAAGTTCGTTAAATAGCCGTAAAGAGAAACACCATGAAAGAGATAGAGAAGTGAAGTTGGTGGAGAGGACAATCACACAGCCTTTGGGGCCATGGCAACGATCTTGTTGAAGTTCTTCTCCTTCAACTCTCTGGAAACTACTGATGAGATTCTTGTGCCGATTGGCTCAGAGTTCTTGTTGATGAGGACACAGGCGTTGTCGTCAAATCTAATAGTGGAGCCGTCTGGTCTCTGGATTGGCTGTTTTGTTCTCACAATGACCGCGTGGCAGACATCACCCTTCTTCACACGGTTGGAGGCAGAAGCACCAGTGATCTGGGCGTTCATTGGACGGGCCTTCTTGATGACCACTACGATCTCATCACCAACAGAGGCATAGTTCTTCGGCGACTTGCGCATCACCTTGATACACTCGGCCATCAGCGCACCGGAGTTGTCGATCACCTTGAGCATGGACTTGAGGTACATCATCTTGGGCAGTTTTGTGGGATACGAAGCAAGGGCTATACCGGCAGATGTGCTGTCGAACTATCTCTTCTTCAATAGCTCGTAGGCCCTCACTTTTTTCAGGCATGCCCATGTCGGTGACGACAATAAAACGTGTTCGCGAACTCTGGTTTTTTTTTTCATCCAGAAGAGGCAATTACTACAATAGGCAATATTCGCGCACAACTGTAGGCTGTGCCTGATCTGGGCGTGGCCGAACCACATAAATTTCCAGTTCCTTCGGTGCTTTGTGCTCGAAATTCTAAGCGAGGATGAGTTATAAAACCTTAAGCTGACACGGACTGGAATTCTCCATACTGGTGGCCCTACGTCTTGAAACTCTGGTAGCAAGCACGCCTGTTCCTCATATTTCACTCTCTCTCTCGACAGGCATCTTCAGCAAGGACACCCGGTCACATTCTTCGCACGTTCTTTTCACCATTCAATTGATCCCCCTTGGACAGCACAGCCTCTTTCCCCTCATCGAGACTTGCCCAATATACACACATATACACACTCGCAGAGATGATATTCAAGCTGTCCTCGCTCGTCTACGCTCTTGCCCTTGTCCGTGTGGCACTGTCAGACGTGTCTATCTCTAAGCCTAATACTGGCTCCACATTTGCCGTTGATGGTGACAGTGCTAGTGTCGTGGTCACCTGGATCGAGTCCAATGCGAAACCGCTTTTAACGGACATCGAGAAGTACACATTCACCATTTGCACAGGCCCCAACAATGATATCAATGGTATCGACGCCATCAAGTCTGATGTAAAGGCTGCTGACGTGGATGGGTATACCATCACATTGTCAATCCCAGCAGACACGGGAGCT
Source organism: Petasospora euphorbiae (assembly GCA_030567115.1). Taxonomy (NCBI): domain Eukaryota; kingdom Fungi; phylum Ascomycota; class Saccharomycetes; order Phaffomycetales; family Wickerhamomycetaceae; genus Petasospora; species Petasospora euphorbiae. The sequence goes on from JAJLRQ010000175.1 coordinate 9,728, forward strand.
GACGGTGTCTACTACATCCAGGTGTACGCTTCCACGGATGATGGTTACACAATCCACTACACTAACAGGTTTACCTTGACTGGCATGACGGGTACCCTGAAGCCTGAAGGAGACGAGGACGATACGCCACCTAGTGCTCAGACAAGCTTGGACTCGGGAGATGGCACCACCACCATCGCTGCTTCTGACCTATCCAAGTCTTTCTCCATTTATTACACTTCGCAGACGGGTAAGACAAGATATGCTCCAATGCAGACACAGCCAGGTTCCACTGTCACCAAGACCTCCTGGTCTAGAAGATACCCAACTTCCGCCGTCACCTACTACACTTCGCTCTCTACATCTCTCGCCCAGTTGTCCACCATCACTCCTGGTTGGGATTACACAATCTCTTCTGCAGTGAACTGGGCATCTCCTGCGCTTAACCCTAGTGATAACGGTGGCTGGTACAACCCACTGACTCGTATCTCCTCGCCAACTATTTCTGCTCTCTCCACCCAGGGTGCCTCCTCTTCCTCCTCTTCGTCATCATCTTCTTCATCGGCAGCTACTTCATCGGCCACTGAAGAATCTTCGTCCTCAGCTTGAGTTTTATAGAAATACAAGTCACTTATGTGCTATTGTAACCATTTGCTATATGCCCTGTAGACTTTAGTCGTCGCAATTTACGTCACCAAGATATCGTAAACATGTTATTCACATCGGTACATGAGAAGCCAGCACATACCGAACACATAATCATATCCAGTCTTCACCGGTATAGAATACATCTGAGGCCATATGGGTGAACTTGATCAACCCAGCAACTGCTTTTTCGTTCAAATCAGGTCCGAAATTGAGGGGCGACACGTCAATGGCTCTGATCATCAGATCGTCTGTGACTCTAGCAATGATATCATACCAAACCCCCTGTTGGAATTTCAAGTCCACAGAGTATGTAACGTCGAATTTCTCGGTCGCTGGGTTGTCCAATGAAGGTGTAAATAGGACCAGTGTGTTGTTTGGCTTGAACTGTTCAACGCGTCCCAAGAGGCGTACGGTACGGCTGGCAAACTGGGCAACCATAGAGCCATCGATACGGGGTGTTGGTTTGTCCATTGTGAGATGTTTTGTAGTTTGTGGGATTGGTGTTTCCTAGAGTTGGATTGATATAGCCTTGCAAAATAACCTAATGCCCGTAATGTAAGTTTAAAGACGCGTCCGTTTCGTGTTTTCGCCACTGTGGTGATCCTTGCCAGGGCACCGTAACCTCTGACCAGCGCTACTTAACCACGACATCAAATTGTATACTAAGTTTGCAATTTGTCAATCTACAACAGGTGATCAGCTCTATCTATAGGTATTATCAGTCTGTCAACATACCACACAGAATAATGGTGAACATACCCAAAATACACCATCTGATACACTGTGTTGGAGACCCACCAAACGTAATTGCAGAGGCGAAGAGTTGCAAGGAAACCACTGTCAGAAACCCAGCAGTAAGTCCCATGAGGGAGCCAAACACTCCTAACGATTCATCCTTGTCGAGTTTGCGTCCATCAAGCATTAATGTAGCAGCCAATGCTCCAATGGGCTGTGAAAGACCACCAAGCACAAACGTTATACCGAATGCCTTAGCTCTGGAGTTGAGGGCCAAGTAAAGCGGTAACACCATCGAGAACCCTTCAATGATGTTGTGAATAGACAAGGAGAGAAATATGGATAGTCCTAGCTTCGGATCTGCCTTAGTGGTGGCGTACGTGATGAACCCTTCAGGGAATTTGTGAAGCGTGAGGGCAAGACACGTCTGCAACCCAATCGATAGGAGACGGGAGACAGGCGTTGTTATTTTGTGATGATGGTCGTCGGTGTGGTCCTGGTGACGGTCCAAGTTTGGTTCATTGGTGAGTCGAATCTTAGAAGGCTGTCTGGTGATAACTGACGATGACTGAGGGTGTGTACTCGAATCGTGGTCCTCGCCACTAATTTCAAGTAAAGCAGGGGTTAGCTGAGTGGTGTAGGCCACGAGCGATGAACTTGTTCGTTTCAGTGCGATGTTGCGATAGAACTCCAAGTTTTGAATGTCATTGGATACACGGTCTGTCAAATGCTCGGATACACAGGGGAATCCATCGCAGTCCTTGTCAAAGATACCTTGACACTGGTGTTGCGCAGAAGATGAGTTCGTGATCTTGCCAACTAGCTCCATCACGGTGCTCTTTGGGGCCACCACCGTCTTCTGATGAGTATCAACGACATAAGCCTAAGTGGTCCCATCGTGTGCGGTCAATGGTGTAGTCTCCGTGGCTGTGACACTTGCTTGTACCGTCTCGCTATGCGAGTCAAACTCTGACGACGCATGGCTCGAGTGTGTGTGTCTATGTGTATGTTTCAAGTCTTCCTCTTCCTCAGAAACTTCGGAGGAGTGTGAGTGGTTATGTTGGTGTCCATGTGAGTGTTCATGTGAGCGTGAGTGCTCCTCATCAGCGTTTCCGCTCTCCTCGTCTCCTCCATGTGCACAGTGCACGATACTCTCAGAAGTGAAGTAGTGGATCAACTGGTTCAACACTGAGCATATGATGATGCCACCCATGAAGCTGAACATCACTGCCGTGTTGGAACCCATGTCAAACCACAGTGACGTCTTTTTGTGGGCCTTTTCAAAGTACTGGAAGGCCTTCGGGAGCAACTTGTAAAGACTTGTGAGCATGAGCGAGCCACACGACAATGAGAAGCCACAGATGAGGAACTTGTCATTCGATTTGATAGAAAACTGTGATTTTGCATTAAAGAACCGTACCAGCACGTCAAGATAAATGATTGAAGACCCCAATATGCACATCAGTGATGATAAGCAGGTGAGAAGCCATGCCCGGTTTCCCTGGAGCAACTCTGACATCACAGCTCTGAGGTTCATGGTTTTGTTCTTGTCGGAATATTGAGGTGCTTGTCACTGTATATATCAAGATTATTTGAGGTCCCTACTGGTGTTAGAGAAACTCCACTTGAATAAGCTAAACTCTCTAAACCTGAAATACAGGGAAGTTTCACACTTAAAATCCCATCAGCTGAGAGCTCAATCCTAAGGACCCCATTTTCCGTGGTGTCCGGGTGTGAAATGTCAAAATAATGTACTGGAGTGGTTATCCAACGGTTCGCGAAGTCGTTTGATAAGGTCGATGGCCCCTCTGGGTCATGTATTAGTGTGAGTTTTTTATAGTTTCATTATATGGGGTTGTTTATATCCACATAGATGATCGTACTGTCATTCCCATTAGTTCGTCTTCTGCTTGATCTCATCTCTCTCGTCGTTGTACTCCACATTCATCAACAGGATATGGCTGGCAAGCTCCAAGATGAGCATGAACAAACTTGACAGGATGGCCAGGCAATAGTTAGATATAGTCACACCAATGTCCAGCCAGCTTCCTTCCGTCTTGAGCATGTAGAAGAAGTTCAGTGACAGAATGTCTGAAGTGGAAATGATCAATGTGGAGATGGTGTATGGCTTGATACCAAGTTTCACATTCATAACTCCTAACGCGGTAGAGAGGAGCAAGTATGGAATGATCAGCTTCAACATCAACAGCGCACCCATAGGGAATGGGTCAAACACTGGGAGCAGTCTGTACACTGAGTCCAATGAGAAGGAAGAGATACTCGACACATTACCTGTGCCGAAGAAAGCAATCTGCAAGTAGAAGAAGCCAATCACTGAGACTCTGAGCAACTGGATGTAATCGTGTTCCTTACCCTTCTTGTGCTCAACATTGAACACATTAGTCTCGATCTGAATCCACTGTAACAGTAACACGGAGAAGTTAACATAGAACAGACTCTCGAATGAAATAGTAAGGATGATGAAGGTTGGTGCAAAAGTCAAGAAGATGATGAGCAGTCTGACTCTGTAGTCGTTATGTGGCTTGAGATAGTGCAGGGATGGGATCACCATGAGCGTAACCACAAACAGCACCCATCCCATCGCCTGTGAATCCTTAGGTAAGCCCTCTCTGGCCTGCAGAGCCAGCACAGACTTGTTTGTCACTAGCAACATGAGGACAATGAAGGCAACCTGGATGGAAATCAGATACTTGGTGTATGTGGACAACGGAGGGAACTTGGAATTCTTCTTAGCCTCCAAAAGTATGCTGTAATAACCCCAGATACCCAAAGCAATAATGGCACCACCTGCAACGTTGATCTGATATAGATCTTCAGTCTTCACAGCATCGAACAATGTGTAAGTGGACATACCTAGACACGTCACAGTCCACATTCCAATCGTTTTCATGTCATGGACTCCCAAGGCAACAGGATATAATCCCAAAATGAAGAAGAAAGCTGTGAAGATCCAACGCTGTGAGAAGCCATAGACGATACCCTCGTACACGGACACAATAGCGAATAAGTTCAGTAAAATTTTAGCGGTGGAGATACCCTTGAAAAATCTCTGAACACCCTGTCTCAAAGTCTCAGACTTGGCAGTGATCGCTGACCAGAAGAACAATGGGAATAAGAGGTACATGTAGTAATTGAACGGTGAGCGCTGGTAGAACAAGATGTAGTTCATCACTAAACCGATTGCAGAGAAAACTCCGTAGTTCAAGACGCTCCACTTATCCTCCACCTCGTGATCCAAAATGAATAATTGAAGGAAGATGATGAATGAGTATGTGATCCAACCAATGAATCCCAACGTTACAATGGAACGGAGCAAGAGCCAATTATATGTGGTCAGGTAATATAACCCATCCAAAGTTGTTTGGATTAATTCCTCAGTCAATGCGATGGCCTCGGCTTCCTTATCCTCCAAGAGAACACTGGATTGTGCAATCTCTGTGATTAGTGCTTCAATCTCCTCTGTATACTGTTCAATAGTTTTCTTCTGTAGTGGAGCAAAGGAAGTGAAGAAGAACTGAGAGTTCATCATCTCCTGCTCCTTGACTAAGTACTGCTCCACAATACTCAATGCGTTCTGGAACAGGGCTTTGAGCTTATCCTCCTCGGACGCATCAATGAAGTCCAATGGCAACTCTCCGACAGAATTGACAGGGTAGTTTACGCCAATGAGGTATGACATCAGGGAGGCAATATCTGCTTGCTTCACATCATGACGAGCCACGTTACTCAGGTTCCAAGGCTCTGTGTAGTTGTCAAACACAGGCACGTCGTTATAAACAGGTTTGTTGATTCCTGCACCCCATGCAATCAACGGTGTTCTAGTATTGTTTGGGTGACCATCACCGTGAGAGCCAAACGCCGACATACCGTGATCGGCTGTGAAGATAAATGCAGTGTCGTCATCCTTGAAAAACTCCTTAACACGCTTGGTGAGTTTAGCCACCTCATTGTCGATGTAAATAACGTTATCGTAATACTCTGCAGAGTATGGTCTGTATGAGTGTCCAGCAGTGTCACATCCCAAGAGATGAAGGAAGAACACGGTCTGATCCTGGTGTATCTGGTCATGAAGTAGTGGGTCAGTGGTGGAGTTATCCATCAACTGGTACAGGTGTCTGAACACATACGCATCCAACTCGATGGAGGACTGTGTGAAATCTTCAAACTCGTGGCCGTACATCCAGGCATCCACCTTGTTGGGGTCAGAAGCTCCGTCTTTAAACATGGGCAGGATATCCGGTGATCCGAAGGAGTACGAATGACGAGACTCGTTGAGCACGGAGTCGAAGTCCACAGGGTTTTCCTTCCAGCCCTTAGTCACAGCAGACACGTCTTCATAGAATCCTGCAATCATGGCAACGTGTCCTGGACGAGACTCTGTAGGCATACGCGTGTGTGAGATGCCGTATGTTCCCTCGTTGAGCACAATGTCACGCAAAAACGGCGCGAGATGACCCTGCTCTCCCGTCACTGGATGCGTGATGTTGTCAAATGTAGTGTCAGCTCTCAGTCCGTCACCAACAATGAGGAAAAGACGCTTTGCTGGGGGCTTCTGCGTGGAAAGGTGGGGCTCCATCCCATGCACCAGCGGTGAGACAAAGTAGATGTCGAAGATGGACCACAGGTAGAACAGGTGGAACACCACGCCGATGACGAGCAACAGCAGACGATGGTGTGTATTCAGTCCCATTTTCTATGTAGCTTGTCAGTAGCCTTTCTCTTAATCCCAGGAAATCAACCTGGATAATGAACAGGGACACGTTTTCTCTTCTCTTTGACGCGTGCACCTCCAAGGTTGTTCGATGTCGATACTTTTCACTTCGCGACAATTGGCGGCGTTTAATGCTCTGTGTGCTGCGCCGGAATCTCGGAATACTAATGGCCACTGTCTTTTTTTTGAGCTCAATCGATAAACTGATGTGAATCGTCTCGCTGATCGAAGTACAGCTCCTTCATCTGGTATCAAAAGCACACTGTCTATCACTCAACGCTATAGGATGGCTGCACACGCTCTTTTGTAAGTGTGCCCGGGGACAGCTCAATCATCAGGACTTTGAACTTAATCACTAACGAATATCCATCTCCAGCACATATGGCACCCTCATGGTTCCTGAGGTAGTAAATAAAGTTCTGAAGGCTGCTCCAACCTCACACACAGTTATATCAAACGTCTAGTTGTCACATTTTCAACGCCATGCCGTCAAGGGCGAATACTACCCAGCTGCCGTTGCAAGGGATGGGCACCAAATCATCGGATCATTGATAGAGGGCATCACAGATAATGAGCTCAAGTTCCTTGATGATTATGAAGGACCAGAGTACGAAAGGATCACAGTTGAAGTGGAGGTGGAAGGTATGAGCAGGAAGTGTAACTTCTATCTATGGATCGACGGTGAAGAAAGATTGGACGCCGAGGACTGGGTCTTGGACCAAAGCAGGCTAGCTAGTTATATTGACACCATCTGAATTATCTATCAAATACATGGACAGCCACTTCCATCCCCTCTCGTGAGATTGATGTAATGCGGTTCTCAGCTCAGCGACAGATCGGCGTTACTTCCGCATTCGGACACCACTGCGTAGAACAGATCACCAATGTCGGCCTTATCTCCGCTTATGTAAGCACACGCTCCGATTTCTGGCCCGCGGCCCCTAAAATCGGGAAATCCATAAACACCGCTTCCCGTATCAGCGGGCAAAAATTTGACAGCTGAAGCAGCAAACGAACTGATAACAAACTTACTTTTACCCTGATCTCATCAGAGCTGGACTTGCGGAAACTGGACCAGCAAAGCAGACCAAAAACAATGGCAGCTGGAGTACCGAACGAACAGTCCAGGCTCTTGAACCCATCGCCACCAAATCCGTCCTCCTCCGCAGAGCAAGCGATTGAAGAGCTCGACGATGAAGAAGATAACTTGCGTGTGCTTCGTGAACACCGTAAACACCACTCCACCCTGGCCTGGCACTCTCGCCCCACCGCAACGCTGATGTGTCTGTCGCTGTTCGTTTTTTTCTTTGGTGAAAGCAGTGGGATCTCTTCAATGATGGTGTTGTTCTACTCTAGTCTGTGTCGTTATGCCATGGCTGCAAATCCTCAGTTCGAAACGTGCAAGGACTCTGTCATTCAGAAGATGGTGTCTGACACCCAGCTGCAGATGAACCTGGTGATGGGTGCGTTGAGTTGTATCGTTGCTGGTAAACTGGGACAGCTTTCGGACAGGATCGGAAGACGGAAGATCATCCTCTATGCAGGTTCAGTAGCCTTTCTCTCAAGATGTGTGTTGACGTATATCCTGGATCCTAGGGTCAGCTTCAACAAACCGCTCCTGTTCCTCAGTTCCATCTTAAGTGGTCTCTCTGGTGGAAGCATCGTCATGCTCAGTCTGGCCAGCAGTTACATCACAGACATCACAGAAGCGGACGATCGAACCAAGCTGTTGGGATACATGCAGGGTTCGTTTTATGCTGGAATGGGGTTAGGCCCTCTGTGTGGAAGTTTTCTTGTAAGAGCTACAGCCAAGCCACAAACCGCACTGTGGATGTCCACAGTCCTAACGGGTCTGTTTATCCTTCTTGTGTACTTCGGTTTGAACGAGTCACGCCCAAAATTACTCAGAACAAGATCTCAATCGATGCACCTCATCAGAAAGGCATCTTTCTCTTCACAGAGATCAAGAAGATCCAGCATTGTTCAGGGTTCCAAGGATGCAATCTATAACGTGTTTGCACCATTGAAGCTACTCTGGCTTCCCCGTCATCGTGTATTAGGTTTCAAGCCCCGCTTTAACTTGATGGTGTTGGTATTCATGGAGTGTTGCTTGTTTTTTGTGGCTGTATCGAATGGAGCACCAGCTGTCTTATACGCCATGACGCACTTTGACATGAACTCCGAGCAATTGGGTTATTACATTTCACTCGTTGGTGCTGTGAAGACAGCTTGCCTTTACGTGTGTGTCCCGTTGGTACTACAAATATTGGCCAAGTACTTCACTCAACACAGGTACGCTCCTGATAGAATCGACTTCATCATGCTCCTTTTCGGTGCAATCTAGGACATGATGGCCCCACTGGTACTTTGGCAAGCTACAGCCATGAAGGGCATGTACATATCTGCAGTGTGTGGTGCCTTTGGTGCAATTGTGACGCCAACGATTCAGTCCACCATGATGAAGTATTTTGGCGAGAGCAGATCTGGCGAACTCTTTGGCTCTCTCTCGGTGCTGAAGAACACGTTGGTAATGGTTGGTCCAGCCACTGGTCTGTTTATCTATGGACAAACAGTTAGCTGGTATCCACAGTTGGTATTCTTAGTATTCGCCGGTGTTGTCGGTATGGGTGTCCTCTCATGCTTCGCCTTACAGATGCATGAGGAGATCCATCTTAGCGACTTCATGAAACCAAGATCATATAGCGAGGTTCAAAGTGATGGTGAGTCGGAATCACCAAGCGTGCCACCCTCTCCAATGAGAGCTTATGACGTGATCAGAAGAGGGAGCGCTGGCGGTGCCACTCCAAGAGACCTCGCATAAACGAACAGTTTGGAAATCATTTGATTAGATACCTCTTTCATCCATTCTCTATTTATAACTAATCAAAAGCAACATTTACCGTTTGACACCTAGTCTTCCAAAATAGTGCTGTACAGCTAATGGTAACTGTGACTTTATACCGGCCTGCTGAACACGCAATTCACATATTAAGCTGATAATAGGCAATCGATCAAACCAAATGGTTCTCATGCTTCAACATTTAATGTGATCATTGTGATCTCAGCTATATTTCAGTTAAAACAGCAGAAATGTACTTGTGCAGGAAATTTGAAGAGACCTGCAGGCGGTCTCGATTTGAGATAAGCAGAGGCAACACTGTTTGTATCAACGATTGAGCTTTACAAACCTTTTCAAGAAATAAAATGATATACAGACACAGGAACACACATCCCAGGGTCGTAGAATTAGTTCGAAGTGAGTATTGAACTTTATAGCTAGCTTGAATGCCAACACCGCACTAGGTGTATGGGTGTTGGTAAGGATGTCGAGATGAGCTTGGACTGCTGGCTGGCTCTTGAGATTTACAAAGCATTAATGGATCTGTTTTCACCCCTGATACATCTTGTCCTACCACGCCATGAAGTTGAGGGTCTCACGCCACGGTACAAGTTCCTTGCCTTGCTTTTCATTGACAGTTGTGAGCTATTTGTCGGGAGTGCAACACCAAATGTCATCATTTATTACGCAATGAGGTTTCATGACCTCACCTCGGAGCAGATTAGTCTCTACATATCTATGTTTGGATTCTGCAGAACGGCGTTGCTATTTTTTGCTACTACCTCCTGTTGTCGCATTGTCCAAGTTTTGTTGGTAGAGAGAAATAGCAGTTGACGTGATGGATTTTGCAGTGTTATGTGTTAGCGCCATGATAAATGTCCTTTTACCACTCTCAGTTGCCCTCTCAACCTCTATGAACGGTATTTAACATGTCAGCAGTGAGCTCAAGTTTCAGTGCTGTTGTCAAACCAACTGTGAATAATGCTCTCCTAAAGTATTATGATCACAGTATGTCTGGTGAACTGCTTGGTGCTGTATCAATCCTGAGGAGCATCACAGGCTTGTCTATTTGCAGGGGTGGCAATATATGGCGCCTCCGCAGAGATTTCATCTTCTCTTGTATTTTATTGTATGACTTTGCTGGCTGAAACTGCATCGCTGTGTATATTGGCGTTGAGAGTGAACGAAAACATTGACATTAACAAGTTTATGTCGAGGCAGCGCATCTCAGGAAATTCTGGATGATCAACTATGATGATTCTCTCTGGTTGTACTTATGTCTTATTATTCTATACATGATTTCACTTGGTCTTCTTTTCACTAGAAACCTTCTTGGCCTTACCACCCTTGAACAACAGGATTTGCAAAAACAAAATGGCGTTGAGGCCAGCACCAGCGAAGAAGCCAGCCAGGATTAACTTGTCATCAATCCCACTACTCAACACGGTGAAAAGTCTCACCATAGTTCCCAGTAGTCCAGCACCAACAGACGCCAAGGATAGGGCACCGGTGGACTTGTTCTTGAAGTTACCGACAATCTGAGGCAGCTTAGCCAAAATAGTCAATGGGACAGCAAACTGGGCCAGATTGGAAACGTCGCCATTAGACAAAACACCAACGTTCTCCTTGTGTGGAGCTCCAAACAGCGAGTAACATACAAGGGCGATCATACCAACAAATCCGTTGATGTAAGAGACCTTACCAGCGTAGTAGAGAATCAAGATGAGGATGAGCACGTTCTGCACAGCAACAAAAGCGGTCTCGCCAAAAGTTATAAAGTCCATGCGTTGTCTGAAGTTGTATGCCACAGTAATCAACAACGAAAGCGTATCTAGGAGGATACTGATGAAGGACAAGCCTTTGGCAGAACTCTGGGATACGATAGCGACAATCTGAGGCAACTTAACGATGGAGGAGAAGGCGAGAATGGCCAACGAAAGGGATTTGCTGATGAAGATCTGGAGTAGCTGAGTACTTGCTGGAGTAAACACGTTCAATTTCATGACGATCTCGTCAAACACAGCTGCGGTGTAGTAGTTTCTTCCCAACTCGATGAGCTGCTGAGGGATGTACCCTGTGAATGGGCGCAACTGGGTGAGCACTGGCTCCAAAAGTGGTTCCAGCTTGGTGATATGATTGACTAGACCGGACATTATGTGGTGACTTGTGGCCTTTCTTCTGGATGAGGGGTTGCGTCTTATATTTGAAGAGTTGAGATAAATTCCGAGTGTTATGTTGACAGTTGTACACGTGTACTTGGAATTGATCCCTGCGCACAAACGAACTTTGTCGATGTGCCAGGGTTCGATTCTAGGGGTAGGGGCTTTTTTTTGTGATTTTCGAGAGCCTTTGGAGCTTCCAGACGTATCACCAATGCTCGAACTATAAGTTTGTTAGATCCTAAATTGATCTTAACATGTGTTGATCCGAGAATTAGATGAAGCAAGAAGCTCAATGCTGCACTAGGCGTGGTTTGCTCGAACTCGGAGCCGCCCCATTTGGCCTGTTTCCACATCTCCGATTTCCAATTTTCAGATCTCCTTCCACTAGTAGCTGAATGTGAAGCTTGTTTCTGTTGAATCACCGAATACAATATATCAGCATACAACTTAGCTTTAATGTCATCTGAGGCGACATTCCATCCTGTGACGATAGACTCTTCACTTTACAGCCCCGA
>JAJLRQ010000175.1:21437-40605 GCA_030567115.1 Petasospora euphorbiae
GGGGTTGCGTCTTATATTTGAAGAGTTGAGATAAATTCCGAGTGTTATGTTGACAGTTGTACACGTGTACTTGGAATTGATCCCTGCGCACAAACGAACTTTGTCGATGTGCCGGGGTTCGATTCTAGGGGTAGGGGCTTTTTCTTGTGATTTTCGAGAGCCTTTGGAGCTTCCAGACGTATCACCAATGCTCAGACTATAAGTTTATTAGATCCTTAATTGATCTCAACATGTGTTGATCAGAGAATTAGATGAAGCAAGAAGCTCAAGGCTGCACTAGGCGTGGTTTGCTCGAACTCGGAGCCGCCCCATTTGGCCTGTTTCCACATCTCCGATTTCCAATTTTCAGATCTCCTTCCACTAGCAGCTGAATGTGAAGTGCTTGTTTCTGTTGAATCACCGAATACAATATATCAGCATACAACTTAGCTTTAATGTCATCTGAGGCGACATTCCATCCTGTGACGATAGACTCTTCACTTTACAGCCCCGAAAACCCGGAGGGCCACGCCACCATTGTGCTTAAGGGGTACAAGGGGGTCAGTGGCAGATACAAAGTCAACCTTCACACTAGACTTGGCCAGTTGGCTGAGAAACTGGTGACGCCAACTATCGATAAGTCATCCATCCTATTCTTTCTCCACGGAAGTAGAGTTCTCCTTGGAGACACACCAGCCTCAATCGGGATTGAGCACCGTTCAATTGTAACCATTGGTTATAGATTCGACTTCACAGCTGAACGCAACTCAGTCATATATGACAACGTGAAAGTCACTATCAAAGACTCTTTAGGATCTATGGAATTTGATATCAGTGTCAAGGATACATTTCGAGAGGCATTTACGTCATTTCTGGAAATACGTAAAGCAAAGATCGCAGACTACCGATTTACTTACAACAGTTACCCGGTAAAGGCAGGATACACACCAGGGGACATTTTTGTGCAAGACCATAGCTGCGTTCTTCTTGAAGCCATCTACATTACATTGCGCGAGCCGAAGAGGAAACACAGTGTTGCTGAAATCACAAGCTTCAAGGGAGTCACCGTCCCCAAACCGATTATGTTTCCTCACAGTCCACCAAATTCTCGCCGCAACTCAGCTGCTTGCACTAACGAGAAGAAAGAGTTCTTATCAGATGTTGTATTGGATGATCCTGGCTTTGTCATTACTAGCATCAATGCTCATAAGAAAGTTACGAAAGGATACAGAATGTTGGTGACTGTGAATGGACAACTCAGGGTTTGGAAGACTCGCACTGAAGTGAAAAAGGTTGCACCATCATTGCTTAAGGAGTACAGTAAAATTCATGAGATTTAAAATTGATTGGATGCACTCGGTTTTGCGAGATACCTATGCTTTAGAACGAAGGGGTGAGAGGATTTGCTATGAAAGGTTTACTGCTGAATTATATCGCTAAAGATCACACTGCAAGTGAAAAACTACGTGGCTATTCCGATGGCCGAACTGATCATCACCCTTTAGAAAAGCTCGTTGGCTATTATACACTTATATTATCAGATTACTGAAGATATTGCGGAATAGGTCAACAGTAGTCAACTCCGAGGATGATGCGCACGTGCATGCCCCGGAAGTTCGCATGGCGTAAATTTCGCGCACATGCCTTAAAAAAAGTGTTGATCGGGATGGGCCTTTCATGGAGTGCAAATCAATGCTGCTTGGTTCTTGAAACATCCCGGAAACTACCTTCACACTTCCCCAGCTATGTACAGATCACTTCCGAAGTCACGTCTATCAAGACACGTTGAGCGCTTGAATCTCCTTTCTAGCGGTGCCGGTTCAGTGACAGTTCCAGCCGAGGTTAAGAGCGTTGAACTCATCTTCAAAAACAGAACACCAGATGGACACATGGGCCCTAGGTACGTTACGATCGACGGGGTGTTGCCGGACTGTGTGGTTGTATTCTATCGCAGGCGTATTGTACATCACTGAAGAGGCAGCCCTTTTCCTGGTCATTGTTGTGACAGACACTAACAATCACATGAACAGACGATTCTGGAGAGAGAACCTCCCAAGAGTGCAATTCCATAACCCAGACCTTCCTATCCGTGTTGTGAGGGTGGAACCAGAAGCTGGCGAGTACAAAAGCGTTCCAGCTCTGCTCAAAATCAACTTCAGTAAGTTTAGCCCTGGCATATCCACTTTCAGAGCTCAGATGTACTAACCAACCGCTTCCATCACAGATGACGGTACCACTCAGCAGGCTGACATCAAGCACAAGCACTCTAATGAGATTCTCGAAGAGTTCATCAAGCTCACCAAGGCCCAGCCAGCCCAGGAGGTCACTATCTCACAGTGAGACAGTGACAGCCTTATTTAACGACTCTGTACATACCTAAAGTAAATCAGTTACGCCCCGCTACGCATCTCACACCTTGTGTAGACCGAGGTCAAGTTGTAGACTCGGGACCTTTGACTCAGGACTCTGGGACTAGACCCGGCAGTCACTGTTCGTCGGTGTTGTCGGTGGACCGGGCGAATGATTCGCAGCATTCGCGGAAACTTTAAAGCCGCCTTCCCTTTGACCGGCAGATTTTGCCAAGAGTATCACTGCGTGGCTGAGAGACCGGTATTGTTGATAAAGAGCAGCCGGTCCTGTAAATTTATTGCTTCTCTGGTCTGAATTACAGTCCAATACGCTGCAGTTACGCACGCTCCATGGCCACATTCACCGTGACTGATCACACAACATGGACTTCTTGAAAGATGTCGCGAAGGGCGTCAAACTGGTGAGTGATATCGGCTTTTCCTGGTCCCCCCTGTATCCGTATCGGCAACTACCGTCATGAAGACGAGAACCCATCCGAGGCGCCGAGATGAGAAACGTTTCATAACTATGTTGGTGGTTGCTGAGATTTTGGAACTGGTACTTCTCTCATGAACGTACACTAACATATCACAAAAGGGACTCAAACTCAGTCAGCAGCACATCGTTGACAGCTACGTCAAGGTACCCATCGGTCTTCTGACCATGCTAGGCGTGCTTTATGGTGTCAATGAGATCATCATACTCACCACCATCAACTTCCCTAGCTCAGTCACATGCATGTTACTGCTCTTCCTCTTCCTTATTCTGAGCTCTTTGATCCTGGGGAACCACAGAACATCAAAAATCCTCAGCGTAATCCAGATCCCAGCCGGGTTTGCGCTTCGGTGGATCAACATCTTCTTCACACCGGCTTTTATCCAGTTGCCACTGAGCGACTGGATCAGCGCCAAAGAGGCATTTCTTATTGCCGCAGTGTTCGTTTTTGGATTTCTCATAGCCATGATCTCGATGGCGTACTTCACCGTCTTGTTATAGCGGCTTCTGAAAATTGGAAGACGGTCCGATGTAGAGAGGGCAGAGGAGTTGGAGATGGAGGAATCCGACCTGGGCGCTTCATCAGCGGTTAAGGAGAATCAAATTGTCTCCTCATAGGATCATTCAGAAGATGGAACGTCTCAAAACAGCTCACCAGTGTCGTCCAGACCGGCCTCCCTGGAACTCCTGAGATCGATGCAATCTCGCTCTCATCTTGAGCAGGTACCAGACAATATTATCAGCGACATTGCGCATGGAGATGAAAACGACGCGGAATATCAGTACAGAAAGTCTGTGGAGCTTTCGAAGATGACCACACAGAGGGAGATTGTTGAACGGTCTCATCTCGCCAGTCCTCCACTATCTCCGAGAGCCACAGCTCATACACTTCAACCGCCATCGCCAACAGCTCATCCACTCAGACCCAACAACCCAGGAGTGTCGCTCAAAGTACCTAAAGTCAAGAAGCTCTTCTGCAGGAGAACTCTGCTATTACAAAACACTCAAGAGGAGCGTCACATCGTAATCGGACACTTCATCCAGAAAAACTTTGACTACCTTGTACTCGCACTGCTGTTCATTGCCTCTCTTCCGATCTACTACGCAGCTAATTATGCCATGTTCACGCAACTGAGCATCGCGGTGGGTACGTTCCTCCTTGTGTTTAGGGCGCCGGTACGTCCAAAGTATAAGAGATTCATGCACCCAGTTCTCTGTTCAGTGATCATATCCTGGTTATTTTTCTTGATATTCTGCTCGATTAAACATGACGGGTTTTTGGATTCAATCAGACAGTACAAAACTGGAAGAACGTATTTGAAGCTCTTCAACCATCGCACAGACGACAAGTGGCCAGGTGCAGGTGATGTGTTCTCGACACTCATGGACTGTTCTATCGTATCACTCTCCATCCCGATGTACACTTACCGAAACGACTTAAAACGCCATTTCTTCGCCCTCTTGCCTCCAATTCTGCTAATGACATTTTCAAACTTCTTCATATATCCACCATTGTGTTACCACATTGGCATTTCAGCAGAAAACTCCCTTGGGTTTGCTGGACGTTCGGTGACTTTGGCCTTAGGAACACCATTCGTTGAGGCACTTGGTGGGTCTCAACAGTTGATGGCATGCACCACTGTGCTCACTGGTGTGATCGGGGCACTGTCTGGACAATTCATATTTAAAGTGCTACGGATAAGGGAGGATGACTATGTGACGAGAGGTATCACGCTTGGGTTGAATTGCTCAGCCATTGCCACCGCACACTTACTGACTATTGATCCGAGGGCCGGTGCCATGAGCTCCTTGGCGTTTACTTTGTTTGGTACATTCATGGTCATCTTAGGTAGTATAGTCCCTTTAGCCGACGTACTAAAAGCCTGGGTGGGTTTGTGAACACTAATACTACACTGTCTTGCTCTTATTATATCCATGTAGACAAATTTTAGTTTAATGAACCTCAAGCGAGTATCTCGTCAACAAAAGACTGAGTGTTTTCGGCTCTCATCAAAGCTTCACCAACCAGGAACCCGTGGACATCCGAGCTGTACTTTTTAGCGTCAACACCTGATGTGATTCCTGACAAAGCGATCAACAAGGTTCCCTCAGGGGTCATGTCTGTTAGTGATGAGGTGGTGTTGAGATCAACGTGGAAGGAGTGCAAGTCTCTGTTGTTGACACCAACAACCTTTGGGCTGAGAACGAGTGCCCTCTCGTACTCGGACTGGGAACTCACTTCAACCAGTGGCTCCATACCAAGTTCAACGGAGTATGCGTACAATCTCTTCAACGTGGCATCGTCAAGCATCTTCACAATAAGGAGCACGGTGTCTGCACCTGCAAGTCTGGCCTCCAAGATTTGGTACTCAGAGAAGACAAACTCTTTTCTGAGCACTGCTGGTCTGTCAGCGAGGTTGTTGACAACCTGGCGCACATTCTTCAGGTCGTCTAACGACCCCTTGAACCAATGAGGTTCTGTCAAGACAGAGATGGCAGAAGCACCAGCTTGGGCATAGCTGAGGGCCTGAGCAGCAGCGTTTGCCTGAAGATCGATCGGTCCCTTTGAAGGCGAGGCTCTCTTCACTTCAGCCAAAAGGGCCTTCTTTGGTGCGCTCTTTTGGAGTCTGGCATAGAAATCGATGAGTGGTGGTGCAAGTCCAAGATCATAGTTCTTCTTCAAGTCTTCGAATGTGTATCCTGGAATTTTCTGCTGCTCTTCAACGTCTTTCTGTCTCTGCTCGTAAATCTTCTCGAGAATGGACTGCTTTGACTTTTTGGCGACAGTCTCAGTCTCCTCCTTCTTCGCTTCAGCCTCATCCCAGTATGCGTTTCTGTAAGCCAAAATGTTTCTCATCATAAGATGACCCTCTTCGGTCAAAATACTCTCTGGGTGGAACTGGACACCCTCTATCGTGTACTTTTTGTGACGGACACCCATAATGATTCCAGACTCGGTTCTAGCAGTAACCTCGAGTTCATCTGGCAGGGAGATCGCAGTACCTGCAAGGGAGTGGTATCTAGTGACTGCAATCCCCTGTGGCACGTTCTGGAACATACCCTTACCGTCGTGTGTAATGGTGGAAGTCTTACCGTGCACAATCTCACCGGCATATGAGACCTCACCACCAAAGACAGAGAACATGCACTGTTGACCCATACAGACACCAAAGATAGGCTTCTTACCAGCAAAGTACTTGATGACGTCTCTGGAAACACCGGAGTCGGTGAGTGGGTGTCCTGGACCTGGAGAGATGAGAATGATGTCCGGGTTGAGCTTCTCCACTTCATCAATAGTGATCTTGTCGTTTCTGAAGACGTCCACACGGGCACCCTCCTGGCAGAGGTACTCGTACAGGTTCCAGGTGAAGGAGTCGTAGTTGTCAATGAGGACTACGTAGGCCATTTCTATGAGCGTTGTGATGTGAATGTGGGTAGAACTTCTCACTACACACAGCAGCTGGCATCAACACAACGAATATTTCATTGTTACTCATCCTCAGGGAGCTGGCACCGCTGACCGCCGA
This sequence comes from Petasospora euphorbiae, assembly GCA_030567115.1. Classification (NCBI taxonomy): domain Eukaryota; kingdom Fungi; phylum Ascomycota; class Saccharomycetes; order Phaffomycetales; family Wickerhamomycetaceae; genus Petasospora; species Petasospora euphorbiae. The sequence continues at coordinate 27,788 of JAJLRQ010000175.1, forward strand.
GCCGTTAGTGGTGTATGGATGTACACGTCCTCTTATGTAATACGGGTTACCCGGCGATCGCGAACTTTTGGCCGTTCGCCTGTTGACGCGTCCCACAATTTTCATAACACGTTGAAACACAGCAACGGCCCTTGGATCAACTTGTGGATCAACACATCCAAATTACTTGAAGCCAGCGCGATTCATTACACCTGACCTGTCCAGCACAAGTCGAACCAGTCAAATCGCAACCATGTCCATGTCGTCAGCTGCCCTCAGAAAGAGAAAGACCCTCAAGAAGGGAATTCAGTTCACACTCATGGTGGTGGGCCAATCAGGCACGGGTAGATCCACGTTCATCAACTCATTGTGTGGTCAGGAGGTTGTTGATACATCGAGTACAGTTCCAGCACCAACCGATACCTCAGAAGATCGTGACTTCCACCTCAGAGAGGAGCAGGTTGAGCTAGAGGATAACGAAGGTGTCAAGATCTCGCTCTCTCTTATTGATACACCGGGCTTTGGTGACTCGTTAGACAACTCGACATCGTTCAACATCATCACAGACTACATTAAGCACCAGTACGATGAGGTGCTTGTTGAGGAGAGCAGAGTGAGAAGAAATCCGAGATTCAAAGATTCCCGAGTCCACGCTGTCATCTACTTCATCTCAGCTACAGGACACGGTCTCAGGGAGATGGATGTCGAGCTGCTGAAGAAGCTTTCAGGACTCGTCAATGTCATTCCAGTTATCAGCAAAGCAGACTCGCTAACTCGTGAGGAGCTTATTCTGAACAAGAAGCTAATCTTGGAAGACCTCAAACATCACCAGATCGACTTCTACGACTTCCCCTATGACTTGGAGAATGACGACACAGAAACAATCGACACCAACTCATACCTCAGATCATTGATTCCATTCGCTGTGGTGGGATCTAACCATGTATTTGAGGTTGAGGGTGAGCTCATCAGAGGAAGAAAGTATCCTTGGGGTTTCATCAACATTGAGGATCACGAGTTGTCAGACTTCGTGATATTGAGAAACTTGCTTCTCATCTCGCACTTGCAGGACTTGAAAGACTACACACATGAGATTCTCTACGAGAAGTACAGAACAGACGCACTCAGTGGCGGTAGTTTACCAGATCATTTGCAAGGACAGGTCTCGGGACCTGGCGGGCTGGGAACTCCATCTTTGGCCTCTCCATACATCAAACAAGAGGGCGCCGACTCTGCAGCTTCTATTAGCTCGCCTGCTTTGAACAACCATAATGACACATACTTGGCCCGTGAGGAGCAGATCAGACTCGAGGAGGAGAGACTGAAGGCGTTTGAAGAGAGAGTTCAGAAGGATCTCATGCAGAAGAAGAAGGAGCTTATGGAGAGAGAGCGTGAATTGAGGGAGATTGAGGAAAGACTGGAGAGAGAGGCACAGATCAAAAAGGAGGCTGCTTCGGGTACCGCTTGAGTTTTCAAATCAATGACTCTCATATATTCTATGTGTGGTGTAGCCTAGCAAAACCTTCAAATACTTTAAAGATGGTAGCCCTAATCTCAAAAGTCCAAATCAGGCAATTTTCGCGACAGCGTCAGGTGCACAAAGATTTTTCTCGAGCTCTTCACTCCTTCTCCATCTCCAGCAACTTCATAGGAAGAACTCCAAATCGGCCTTAGCTCAGAAGGAGCTCGACTTCCGGCGAATTGATTGGTAAGTTCCACATCTCAATCACACACACATTGATCTCACCTCACGCAGCATTCCAGTGAAGTTTATGAGCTCCAGCTTCCTTTTATGATGAGCATCAAGATAGGGACAACTGAGCATTTTTGCTTGAAGAGAAAAGTCTTATGCATGTTTTTAGTAGAACTTTTGCACTTCTGATTCTAAAACTGGACTCATGAACTCGCTGGTTACTAGTGACGATCGATCGTTGGAGTTGACAAGCCTAGAGCTCATCACTAACAATCAAAATTTAGCTTGCCTTTGGCCTGTATATACAACATCAATCAAAATAGCAATTGGTCAAAACCCTCTTCAGATGCTTATTGTTGTAGATCATATGATCCCCCGTTGTGTTTGAACTACGACATGTGTGTATAGTGTATGGTTACACGAAGTATACCTTCGGCTTAAACTCGCTCAAACTCCAGTACTCAAGTACGCCGCAGACTGGGAATCGAATCTGTGAACAACATTTCCCATGTCCCTCAATATGCTTCAGATATTACGAGTTGTGAAGGTTTGATGCACAATTTACGTTATGCGTTTATAAAAGCGAACCAAACATGCTTTTCTCGTAGCTTCTTCTTCTCCCCAACATTGAACTATTTATATTTGTATTGTCATCAAAGTGTACAGAATATATGTCATTGTCGAAAGTCGTTCAGTCGGTCTTGGACTGAGTTGGCGTCTGGTATTTGGTGTTCTTGACGAACTTGACACCAGATAATCTACCCTCTGAGAACAAGTCACGCTTGACCAAGAACTCTGGCTCAACAAGCTTTGGCCAGTACACAAACTGCATACCGTTCTTGAGCATGTAGTTGAGTGAAAGACCCCAGGTGGCCAAGCAAGATGAAAGTAGGAACAGGTTCTTCACGCTCGATAGCGCACCTCTTGGGAAAATTAAAGTGGCAAGGAAAAGCACAGATGATGCCAAGAAGATGTATGGCATTGCTTGGATAAGCGGTGGTCTTCTGTCCTGGAATGGTGACTCAACGGCCTCAAATGGTGAAAAGTTACCAAGGAAAAGATCGAAGGAGTCCTGTCTAGGACCGTCACGAAGGTTGTTCTTGTAGTATCTGGTAATGGAGTTCATCAGATCATTCAGCGCACCTTGTTTGGTTCTCTGGCCGGTTCTGGTGTAGTCCGTCTTCAAGGCACCAGTGCCTGAGTACGACTTACTGACAGCGTCAGCATTGTCAGCCCAGATGTTTTGGAACTTGAAAAGCAAGAGCTTGTCATTTTCCCAGATCTGGCCTGGGCTCAAAACACCGGCAAGTTCGAATTGTCTTTGAAGTACCCAGTGTGCCAGCGTGGACTGTACCACGTTAGTTCTATCCAAACAGTCCATACAGTTGGTACGAACAATTGAACTCTGCTGTTTCAAAACCTCGAGAGCGCCATCTACCCTGCGTTCATGGTAGAAATCCTCGTTGGACAATCCCAGTTGGACCAAGTGGTCAATGAGAATTTTGACTCTGTGCCACTTCAAGTTTCTGCACTCGTGGTGGTAATCAAAGTAGATGTAGTGCAACTTTGGGTTCCCAAGGGCATTGACAATGTTTTCATAGGCATTCTTGACAGGGAACTCGTAACCCTTAGAGTTGACCAAGTTAACAAGGTAGTTATCGCCATAGAGAGAAATCTGCTGCTCAAAGTGCTTCTGTGCAGCCTCCAATGGTGGCTCACCGATACTAAGGTCAGGCTTGTATTTCAAGTTGTTCACTTCGGCCCAGTACACTGGAACAGAGCCTCTAGTCTGGAGATAACTGTACGTCTCGTATGCCCCTTTAGCTATGTGAGTGATCAAAAGCTGCTCCGTCTCGTTGTAGTTGGCAACGTTACCTTCGGCGTCGATACCACGGCGGAAGTAACGGGTACCAGCTCTGAGTCTAGATCTTCTGGTGATAATACCGAAAGAAATAGGCTTTAAGTTCGTAGTCGTGTTCACAATGTTAACGTAACCGTAAATGAGCGGAACAATGAACGGGTTGATGCTGGCATCGCTGTTGGCAAGGTTCATCAACTCCTCAGCCACGTAATAGTTCCAAAAGAATCTCTTATCAGCAGTCTTCCAGTATGGCTGTGGGGCCTGTTGAGTTAGCTGAGCAAGTCTCTGATGAGAATTGGTAAGGTCGTACGTGTATGAGAAGTAGAGCTGGGCAGAGTCCAGGTGGAACTTCAAGAGCTCGAGGTACTTGAGCTCATCGTCGTCCTTGAGGAAAGACTGTGACATTGGGAGGACCTTGTACTCAACAACCTTGTGGAGAGACTCATTGCGGATTTGGCCCACTTCCTTGGTCTTGGAAGCAACAATGATGTACTTGGATGAGCGGAGTCTGATGACACCGATGATGGCGGCAACTTGTGTGATTCCCGTCACTGGAAACATCTCCGGCTGCACAGCCTGTGATCCATTGAGGCCGATGTGGAGCACTGGAGAAGTGCCACTGGAGAGCTTGAAAAGATATCCGTCGCCGTGTTTGGCATAGAGAAGTGGGGCAGCCATCTTGGAAAGAACGAAGAAGTCAGGTAAGATGTTCAGGCTCTTTGTTTACGGCTGATAACCAAGGAAAAGGGGGTCCCAGGTCTTGTTATTTTGGTAAATGCCACGATCTACCTCTAGAGTTCCGGTCATTCCGCCCTCGGGACTACCTAATGCGGCTGGTCCCGTGGCGAATTCCCCGGTTTGCCACCTGTGAGCTCCGTATCTTACAAGTTACAATGATTGAACCTCAGCGCACATTGTCCATTGAGTCAAGCCTGCTCACCAACAGATTGAGTAACAGTATAAGATGTCCCAGTACAAACTGTCCGCAACGCTGGCCGCTCACAAATCTGACGTTCGTGCAGTTGCCGCACCTTACAACGATACCATAATCTCCGCTTCGAGAGACACAAACGTTATCGTATGGACTAAAGATGGCTTATGGAACCCCAAGACAAATTTCACATCATCAGGGTTTGTCAACTCACTTGCATTTGATGAACGGAACACCGCCGTCATCTCCGGTGGTCAAGACAAGCTCATCAACGTCACAGACCTTTATACTACCGAGGTGGATCCAAAGTTTGTGCTCATTGGTCATGAATCTAACGTTTGTGCCCTCGATACCGATACAAAGGAGGTCATCAGTGGATCGTGGGATACTACTGCAAAAGTGTGGGAGAATAACGTCCTAAAATACACCCTCGAAGGCCACAGTGCATCCGTCTGGGATGTGAAGATTTTAGGGGATGAGCGCTATTTGACGTGCTCTGCCGATAGGACGGTGAAGCTCTGGTAGAAGAACAAGGAGATCAAGACGTTTGTTGGACACCAGGATGTTGTTAGAGCGTTGGCTTTACTGCCTGATGGAAACGGCTTTGCTAGTGCCTCCAATGATGGCACAGTGAGACTGACAACATTTGATGGTCAGCTTATTCAGGAGCTTGTTGGGCACGAGTCCTTTGTTTACACGGTGAAGATGCTTCCGAATGGAGATATCGTCACTGGCGGTGAAGATCGTACCATCAGAGTCTGGAGAGATGGCAAAGCTATACAGGTGATCACACTTCCTTGTGTTTCTGTGTGGTCTGTTGCCGTTCAACCAAACGGTGACATCGTCTCAGGAAGTAGTGACGGAATGGTGCGTATCTTTACTTTGGATCCTGAGAGATTCGCACCAGCTTTTGAGATTGACGAGTTCAATAAAGCCGTCGAGTCGATGGCTTTAAACGCTCAATCTTTCGACGAATCTAAGCTAGCTGATCCATCGATCTTGGAAAGGGAGGGAAGCAAAGAGGGTCAGGTTGTTGTTGTGAAGTCCCCAACAGGGATCAATGAGGCATACCAGTGGACTGAGTCCAAGTGGTCTAAGGTTGGAGAGGTTGTCAGTGGTGCTACTTCAGATAAAAAGTAGGAGTTTGACGGTAAGATGTGGGATTTCGTCTTCGACGTTGACGTTCAAGAGGGTGCACCACCATTAAAGCTCCCTTATAACACTGTGGAAAATCCGTACGTTGCTGCTGCCAGATTTTTGGAAGCTAACGAACTGCCACATTCTTACACTGAACAAATTGTTGACTTCATTGCCAAGAACACTCAGGGTGTTACACTCAACCAGTCTACCGAGGTTGCAAACCCTTACGCAGATAAGAGACGGGCCAAGCTCGTACCACACCAGGAATACCTAGGGTTCTCTTCTAACAATTCTGAAGCTATAATGAAAGGTATCACAAAGTTCAATGAGACAGAAAAGTCTTTCGATGCCACTCAGCTCAATTCCATTGAGTCTGCTTTCAAGGCCGGTGATGCATCAGTATTGGTTGCCACTGCCACAAAAATCATTGACTCCTGGACAAACACATTACCAGGGTTTGATATCATTAGGCTGATTGTTCAGAAACTCGATGAACCTCCTGTGGATTTGTTGCCACTGGTGTTTGATAAAGGATTGACACCATCACAACCAACTGTTTTCTTCATGACGCTGCGTGCCATTTCTAACATATTCCTTAACTTGAAGTGGGGCGAAGCTATCATCACTGATGCTGGTATTGCTTCCCGTATCCTCAACATAGTAAGTTTGACTGCAGATGCTGGTAAGCACTCAGCTAACGTCGCTAACGCCATGGCCACGGTGATCTTGAACTACTCAGTGTATGCATCCAAGTACAAGTCTTCCAAGATTGCAGCTTTAGTGGCTACCACCTTGCAGACGAAGAGCTCCGAGATCATCAATGTATCATCAGAAGCTGCTTATAGACTAGCTGTTGCCTATGGTAATTTGGTGTACGTCGATGGTACTTTGAAAGGTGGCTTCGAGTCCTTCAAGAATACTATTAGGTACACTGAGCAGAGATTCAAGGATGTATTTGAGGACGTATCTCAGCTTTGAAATCACTTAATCATATCTATTGGCATCTGACCAACAAAGGCTCATAAATGAAGATTGTAAACAAATAACTAGTCGATAGCCTTTGTGCTTATATAATAGCTTAGTCATTTAACTGCGCGACTTTGACGGTGCTTTAGAGAAATGGACGACAGTAAAGCATCCACAACGGTACTCTCTGGCGCTGTTAAACTAGTAGACATTCGAGGAGTGTGAGATGAGTGACGCATTCGAGAAGTCGTTGGACGAGATCATCGGCGACGATAAGCCAAGCGTGAGTTAGTTGTGCATTTTGGATGGTTAATTGCATTGTTGTTCCGATTGGAGAAACTAACCTCGCGTCAGCGTGATACCAGAGGCCCAAGACCTGGAAGAAGAGACAGGAGTCCTAGAAGAGATGGTGGGTCTAGAAGGGATAGAAGTCCTAGAAGATATGGAGGGCGTCGTGGAGAGCGTTCTAGGGACACGTACAGACCAAGTCGTGAAGATGATGACGACAGTATGATGACCAAGGAGGAGAGATACAGAAAGCTCTGTCAGAAGAAGATGCACGGAAGATACTACATCAAGATCACCAACCTTTCTTACCAGATTTCTGAGGAGGAATTGGGTCGTCTATTAGCTTTGATTGGACCTGTGTCATTCCGCTACATCGAGTTTGACCGCGCTGGACGCAGCACGGGTGTGGCGTACGCTCAGTTCCATAAGGTTGCAGACAATGAGGTTGCTACTGAGAAGTTTAACGGTAAGATGGCAGCTGGGCAACCGCTCACAGTGGAGTTGATCAAGCCTCTAAGAATCGCCCCAGTATCCAGAGAGAGAGGGGAGAGATCTGAGCAGCCCGAGAGAAAAGGGGGCGAGAGAAGAGAGAGAAGAAAGAAGCCCACTGCTGAGGACTTGGATAATGAGCTTGAGTCTTATATGAACGGAACAACACCAGCTGGTGATGACGAGATGGAAGTTGAGACACAAGCCCCTGCTCCTATCGCTAGAGCTCCTCGCCACCGTTACGAGAAGAAGACAGCTGAGGAATTGGATAAGGAGCTCGAGGCTTACATGTCCAAGCCAGAAGAGACAGCACAGCAAGTTCAGCAACCGTTCCCAGCTGTTGAATGAGGTGGTTACTTGTAATAATCTCTGTTGGTAATCTGTATATGTGGTATATGTGACCATGCAATCAAAATGTGTACTCTAGTCGATTTCTTCTAGTAGAAACCTTATTGTGAGTAACTACGCTCAACTGCATCTAATCGCACTGAATGAAGAGAAGTCGTTCTATCATTTCTGAATATAAAGTGTTTGTATGAGTGATAACTAGCAAGGTAACTAAAAAGTCATCGAGACATTTAGTGACCCTTACCGCCAATCTCAACAGATGGTGGACAGTTCAAAGCTGGCTTCAAAGAACCGTAGATGGTGAACTGCAAGGAAGTCAAGGTACCAACCATGACCAATCTTGTTGGCAAACCGGCGAAGGAACCGACAACACCGAGCTCCTTGGCCAACTGACCGAGCAAACCGATGGTGGACTGACCTGGAGCCTTCTTGGTCTTGTTAACCTTAGAAAGCAAAGTGTCAGCTGGCTGGGAAACAATAGCAGCGGCGAAACCGGCAGTCAAACCAGAAGCCAAGTTGACAACGGTGTTCATACCAGCGGACAAGTCGGACTTTGGAGTTGGGATGAGACCGTAGTAGAACTCAGCGGCTCTCTCGAAGACCAAGAACTTAGCAATGTTGTATGGAATCTGCTTGAACAAGATTGGGGTGAAACCGGCGTAGAAACCACCGAGACCCTCCTCCTTGAAGATTCTACCGAAACCACCAATAAGACCGTTAGCGAAGGTTGGCTGGGAAACCAATCTGATTCTGGTGGCCTCCAATGGACAAAGGGCAATGTCAGCGAAGAACTCAGCGATGGCAGCAGAACCGATGTAGACGGCGTCCTTGTACTTGGTGGCAGTCTCAATTCCGAGGTAGTCAATGAAGGACTTCTTGAAAAGCTCGTAACCACCGAACTTGAAGGCACCCTGCAAGGAGTAACCGAGGACGGTTGGACCGAGACCGGTGAGCAAAGCACCGGCACCCTCACCAGCAATGACCTGTCTGAAAGAACCGATGGTACCCTTGTTGTAGGTAACTGGGTCCAACTGGATTCTGGTCTTGACGACATCAATTGGGGTCATGGCACCGTGGGTGACACCGCAACCGATGGCACCGGCAAGGGCGAACTTGGAGTAGTCAGAGATAGTGTACTGTGGAACGGCAGACATGGCTTTGTACTGTAAGGACTCTATCAAACTCCACTCGAGCACTTCGTTGTGTGTCCATAAAGGTGGCGAGCGGGCGAAATTTTCATCAACTGCCACACAGCGCGCTCCCCTGATTCGCGGACGCTCGCGCTCTGATTGGCCGACGCGCTCGGAAGGCAGATGTGTTTGGGTTTTAGTGATATCCATCATCAACAAGTGGCGTAGAAACTGATCCAGGATACTGGAGCATTATATGACGACTAAATATCATCCTCTATTCAGTTTTAAGCTTTAGGTTGCGATTCAGCGCAAGGTATTGTAACTTTAGCTGGTAGATATGGCATTAGGAGTGCACCTAAACGCGTCTTGAATTGCCGAGTTCCGAACAGCCCGTTACACGAGCTAGTATCACGATAAAGCACTAGTAGCTTCTTAAGTATCCGCCTGTGGTGGATGATGGTAAAGCATGTGCTTGCGGATAATGCTATGATATCAACTTGTAGCCACACAGCAGAAGGGGCTAAAATGGGCCCTGTATAAGCTAAAAAAGTGTCTCGGTTCCGGTTCTTCCTCGAACTCGAAGTGGTTCGGGACGCACGTTTGACACATTCTACGGCAGATCCGACATTCAACGTCGTGGGATTAATAACGCTGAGGGGCGAGATCGGGTTGCAAAGTGAGAGCCTCTGAAGTCATAGTTCGAGGATTTGGGCTCTATGTCTATATTATTGATTTTGGTCGATTTCGATTTGCTCTTAACCCTATGCTATATCGCTATCTGCGTGGTGGTCTTTAGTCAATTTGTCTCGTTTTGAAATCTGGAAGGCTAAGGGCGAGAATAGTAAGCACTTGCTGTGAGTCTACACCTTCAATTATGGCCTGGATTATTCTCCAGCGTGGAGCAAGACGGTATTAGAGAAAAAAGTCCAAATTACGTCATAGGTGTTTATGTAATCGCTATGCCTCGGAATTTGCCCTGAGGTCGCTCGGAACTTCCCGGGAAAACCTTTGAGCGCAACCACTAATAAGAGAGACAACTTTTCGTCACATAGTTGGACCAGTGTATTGGTGTACATTTCACTACCAGATAAGACTAATACATTGTCAACAAGTAATGTGCAGTTACTTGACCAAAGCACCAACTGCTTGGCCCGGTTGAAAAGATAGGACGCAGCGCTGAGAATTACCGCATTGGTAATTAACACCGAAAATCAGTTCAAGGGTCCAAGATAACGACTGAGCTGCTTTGCAGCAGCAGATAACCGTGTTACTCACCTCTCTATCATCTTGATTACGAAGATCTGGGTTCAGCTCACATCATCTATTTGGAGAAACTGAGCAACTCCAGCTTGCACACGAATTTAGTTGCACTCAAATGTCCCTAAGTATATAGTTCTGCTGAGGTGTATGGCACCCCAGACCTAGCCTCGCATGACAACTGATAACAGCCCACTCACCAGATAACCAAGGCCAAGAGTTTTACTAGCCAGAATTTCACAGACCTTATCCACAATCTTCAAGACGCCGTTTAATGTTTTATCTCGGCTCTAAGTCCGAATCCAGGGTCTGGTCGATATCTCTTATCTGCAGTTGGCCCTGTTCATCGTGCTGCTCTTTATAAGTTGCAGTGAAATGCCAGCTCTGTGTTGTCACTTGTTTTCTTGTCCTCTACTTTCGTGTACCCTTGGTTAAAGTTATCATGAGTGACATCAGTGAAAAGAGAAGTCCTTCAGAGAAGGCATATGCTGACGTCGAGGCTAACTCTATTGAGGAGTTCGATGTCACCTCTTTCGCTCAAGGCATCACCGAAGCCGAGAAGAAGATGCTCGCTACAAAAGAAGGCTACAGATTGAAAAAGAATCTGAAAGCTCGTCACATCTCCATGATTGCCATCGGCGGTGCCCTCGGTACTGGCCTACTTATTGGTACTGGAGCTGCCCTCAGCTCCGCAGGTCCAGGTAACTTACTCATTGCCTACAGTTTCATTGGCCTTTTGGTGTACACGGTCATGTGCTCACTGGCTGAAATGGCAACTTACATCCCACTTCCAGATGGATTTGCTGGTTACGCAAACAGATATGTCGATGAATCTCTCGGTTTTTCTCTTGGCTGGTGTTACCTGATCAAGGTTTGGATTGCAACGGCCAACCAAATCACTGCTGGGGCCATGGTCATTCAATATTGGATTCCTAGAGAGCAGGTGAATCCTGGTGTATGGATCACAGTCTTTATTCTTTTGATTCTCTTTATCAACATATTTGGTGTCAAAGTCTTTGGTGAGTTCGAGTTTTATCTGTCTTCGATAAAAGTCATCGTTGTTCTAGGGCTTATCATGATGATGTTCTGTATCGCTCTTGGTGGCTCTCCATCGCATGATCGTATCGGCTTCAGGTACTGGAACGAACCTGGTGCCTTCAAACCTTATTCTGGTATTGCCGAGCCGTCCAAGGCCAAATTTGTTTCATTTGCACAAGTACTTGTCACTGCTGTTTTCTCTTATAGTGGTACTGAACTAGTCGGGGTTACTCTTGCGGAGGCTCAAAATCCACGTCGTAACGTTCCAAAAGCCATTAAGCTCACATTCTACAGAATTGTTGTCTTCTATATTTTGGGTGTCTTCTTCCTAGGTATGTGTGTCCCATACAACGATCCATTGTTGATCGATGCCACCAAGGCTTCCACCTCAGCGAACGCCTCACCATATGTTGTTGCTATCAAGAACGCCAAGATCAACGGTTTGGACCATCTCATCAATGCATGTGTCCTGATCTTCGTTACTTCGGCCTCCAACTCTGATCTCTACATCGGTTCAAGAACACTATACGGGCTGGCTATTGATGGCAATGCACCAAAGATTTTTGCCAAAACCAACAGATGGGGTATCCCTTACTATGCGCTAGGTCTTTCCACATTGTTCTGTGCATTAGCTTACATGAGTTGTGTTTCCTCTTCCTAGACCGTCTTCGGTTACTTCGTCAACGTCACGTCTTTGTTCGGTTTGATTACCTGGATCAATATCCTGGTTATCCACATCTACTTCGTGAAAGCTCTCGAAGCCCAAGGTGTTGACAGAAACAAGCTGGCTTATAAGGCTCCTTTCCATCCTTACAGTACCTATATTGCTTTGTTCTTTGCCTCTCTTGTTGCGATTATCAAGAACTTCACTGTTTTCCTTAACGGATTCAAGTACCAGACGTTTATCACAGGTTACATCGCAGCTCCTACTTTCATCATCCTTTGGCTCGGCTACAAATTCATCAAGCGTACCAAAGTAAGGGAGTCTCACGAAGTGGATCTCATTAGTCTCAAACATTACATTGATGATGAAGAAGAACAGGGTAAGATTGAGGATGCTGCTAGAAAGGAGATGATGAGAACCAGAGGAAGAAAGATTGACAAAGAATGGATTTATGATAAACTTGTCAGTTGGTTGTTCTAATCAGACTATATCACCTCAAAGCTGTATGAAATGCTGGAGGAAACCATTATACCGATTATTCTTCTAGATATCTCAACCGGTAGCAAGCCACTGCTTATGGTACTATTCATTCCACAAGCAATACATATTCTTCTCTCTGAGCCTGTTACCAAGGGTATTCTGAAAGTGACACCACCATCTCATATTCAAACCCGGAATTGGAGCATCACTGATAGTTGGTGAAGCTCTCTTCCATATTTAAATATGAGCTTCTCGGCTTTGATTTCAGAGTGCTCAAATATAGTTCGGTTCAAAATACCTACTTAGACTTACATAGTTACCCAGAAACATCTCTACATATGTGAGCCATATACGTCGCCCGAAACGGCTCCCCCACGCCCACACCCGCCCGCCCTCGTCTATATATACTGCCCGGTTCCCACCTGTCCCCACCCTGCTCACCACCAACACCCCTTCCAACCAAGTCTAGTGGCATCCAAGTGCACGTCATCCAGGATAAAACCCAATAGCTTATGCGCGGATACCATGGGCGCGGCAGTGCTCATAACCGG
>JAJLRQ010000176.1:0-40359 GCA_030567115.1 Petasospora euphorbiae
AAAAAAAAAAAAAAAAAAAAAAAAAACAAAAAAAAAAACTGCAGTGGAGATGAGCAGGGGGGCTCGCCATGGTCCTCCTCAGAAAGACTGCTGGAGAGAAAAGTTGATGAATCCTCTTGCAGTGCAGGACCTGAATAGGGGTTCTGTGTTTGTGATCCACTGCTCAAAAAGTGGCGGATGGAGACAGACAGCGGCACCTTCTGAGCGTACGGTTTCTCTTGGCCCTCACTAATGCGTTCAACGTAGCCCGAGTACTAAGTCTTCTTGACTTCGTCCGAAGCTAAGCTGGCCACTATTGCTTCCAAAACTGACTCTGAACTACATATTCTACAGTGATCTGAGTCGGATATACCTTGAATTATCAATGGCTATGGAGTCTTAGCCCGTGACAGTTCGTTGTTATCTTGTAACCGTGTACTGTAGCTCGCTGACTCCTAACCGAATCGGAGTCAATTCCTCGCGCAGCGGGCGGGTCACAACCGTTTCGAGTCAACTGGAGCGACGGCGGATGCGTGTGAGGTAACGGCTATGCGTCATAAACGGTTTTGTCTTTCCTCTGTGTTCATTGATGTATAAATAAGACTTTGTCCCGCTACAGTCCCATCGAGTAGAAGTACATCGTCCGCTATATCGCTCATTTACACACAGCTACAAACCACTGAAGATGTCAGCTAGTGATACACGGCGTTTCGACGATGAGACTGCTTCCGAGAAAGCAGTCATGACTGAACCTCAGATCAAAACCTGGGGTTTCCTTCAAAAGTACTCTGATAAGCTTGACTCGTTCGGTGTGGAGACACGTGGAATCGAGCGTATCCAACCTTGGGAGCGCTCCACAAGCAAATGGGGACAGTTCTCGTCGGTGTTCATGTTTTGGCTCTCAGCAGCTGGTGGTCTCTCCACCATGTCCACCTTCATCCTTTCGTGTACTATCTTTGAGCTGGAGTTCAAGCAGGCTTGTCTCTGTGGTATGGTTGGACAGTTGATCGGATGTGGTGTTGCTGGTTATTGTGCAAGTATGGGCCCTCGTTCTGGATGCAGACAGATGGTAGGTGCTAGATATCTTTTCGGATGGTGGTTTGTCAAGTTCGTTTCATTGATCGGGTGCTTGGGTGTGGTTGGGTGGTCCGTTGTAAACTGTGTTCTGGGTGGCCAGATCTTGTCTGCAGTGTCCAATGGTAAGGTACCGATCTACGTTGGTATTGTTATTGTTGCAGTTATATCATTCTTGGTCTCCATCTTTGGAATAAAGCAACTGCTTAGAGTGGAAAAGTTCATCTCTGCTCCTGTTCTTTTGGCTTTCACACTGATGTACATTTGTGCGTCGAACAGATTTGAGTATCTTTCCCAATTCTCCAACGCTGAGATTGATCAGCTCACTATCAAGGGTAATTGGCTATCGTTCTTTGCTCTTGCATATGCCGTCACTGGTACCTGGGGTACGATTGCCTCCGACTATTACATTCTGTTCCCCGAGTCTACGTCTGGTTGGGAGATCGGTATCTTCACCTTCTTCGGTCTTGCCATTCCATCCACATTTGTAGGTGTCTTGGGCCTGATCTTGAACACCTTGGCCATGTCGGAGCCTGGCTTCATCAAGGCATACGAGGCCAACGGTATGGGTGGTCTACTTGACCAGGCCTTCGACCGTTGGGGTGGGTTTGGTAAGTTTTGCACAGTTGTCTTGTTGTTATCTCTGATTGCAAACAACATCATCAACACATACTCTGCTGCTTTCTCTTTGCAGCTCACTGGAGTCTGGATGGCGAAAATACCAAGATGGCTATGGGCTATCGTTGTCACCGCTGTGTACCTTGTCGCTGCGCTGGTTGGCCGTAACCACTTCAGTACCATCTTGGGTAACTTCCTGCCTATGATCGGATACTGGATCTCGATGTACTTCATCATGCTTCTCGAAGAGAATGTCATCTTCCGTTCACACTTTCTGTCTCTGTACACGAAGGAGTTTCCAACCGGCGCTGGCTAGTCATCCTCAACTGAGAAAGCTGCTCCACTCTCATTGAGAGGCAAGAGACAGAACTACAACTGGGACGCATGGAACGACTATAAAGTCCTGACGCACGGTATTGCAGCAGTGGCTGCCTTCCTATGTGGAGTAGCCGGTGCAGTCATCGGTATGGCACAGGTCTATTACATTGGCCCAGTCGCTGCCCACTTTGGTGAGTTTGGTGGAGACTTAGGTATGTGGTTGGCGATGGGTATTTCCGGGGTTGTCTACCCACCTGTGCGCTACTGGGAGTTGAAGAAGTTCGGCCGTTAATTTGTTAAAGATATCACATCCTATACAACGAACAAGTGGTAAGTCACCGTCCAGTAGCCAGAGTTAGTAAACTTCTCCGCCTGTCATCAGACGTAGTTACACCGTCATCCTCTGCTGGCGATAGCGCGCGCGTGAGCTGAACAATCGCCACCGCCACAGAGCCAGTAACCACCATACAAACCCACAGCGATCCACCAAAGTAGGCCCAATCACCGTGGTTTACTTCTCCCATTCACTCAGTTGTGCACCATAATGGCAGAACAGGAGCTTTCGTTGATCAGCAAAGTTGAGCTGCGCATAGCTTTGGCGTCAACGGAAGCCAACTTCCAATCGGCGCTTGATCTGTATCTCTGCCCTCTGCTGCTCAAACTCGCCTCTCCGCACAGCGCAGTCCGCCAGCAGATCCTCAAGTTCATCCAGCAAGTGATTCCAAGACTCAATGGCTCACGAACCACTCAGCTTCCTACCCTCAAGCTCATTGAGTAGGCTCAGCATCCCAAATGTCCGGATGGTCAAGACCCATCTTCGGTGCAGCTTTACTCACTGCTGTTTGCCTCTAAGGGCGTTGATCGTCTGAGCGATGAACAGAAGCATACACTCGTGCCTGTCATCATCAAGGGTATCTCCTCTCTTCCAAACAATGTTGCAGCCAGAATGTTTTACCTTCTGTGTAAGTCGTTGAAGGGCTGGAAAACGCCAGATCGTGGAACCGAAGACTTCAAGGAGCTCCGCTAGACTCTGAATATCAAATCAGAGGATGAGCAATTCATCTGCAGAAAGTTCGAGCATCTTTTCTTACTCAACCCTGTTGTCAACAATGACGGCGTCACACCGAGAGGTTACACGTGTCCTGGACTCAGTGCAGCTGATGTGGGCTTCCTCACGTACGATGCCGGTGTTTCTTACAACAGCACCGACCTTAGTGCTGCGAAAGCCAGC
This sequence comes from Petasospora euphorbiae, assembly GCA_030567115.1. Lineage (NCBI taxonomy): Eukaryota > Fungi > Ascomycota > Saccharomycetes > Phaffomycetales > Wickerhamomycetaceae > Petasospora > Petasospora euphorbiae. Next base: position 3,221 of record JAJLRQ010000176.1, read on the forward strand.
ATTGCATCCTTCATGACTATACTGCATGACGAGAATCTTGTTACGCTGTTGGAGATTGGCTCTGTTGACAGAACAGATGTTGTCGCCAATGCATGCGCCGCTCTTCTTCGCAAGATTACCATGCCATACGAGAACACAAAGATCATTGACCACATGATTGACCTTTTTGTCGGAAACAAGTCCATCCCGAGATCTACAGTCGCTCCAAACATCCAGGAGCGATTCCTACATTTGTTGAATGGAAGTGTGGTAGCCACCAAGCACAAAGACGTCCCTCTCATCACCTCTATCGGATTGAACGACTCGAGACTCAAAAAACTGAAAACCGCAACTATCTCATTCATCCAGTGGGTGGCCAAAAATGGTTCATCTCAGCTCAACTCCTCTGAGTACGCTATCAGTATTGCTGCTCAAATCAGAAACAACCTCCATTCTGAAGGCTGGCCTCGGTTTGAGGTTGTTCAAGGCACAAATTACTCGAATGAGATGAAGCATCGTATGCAGCAGTATGAGGCACTAGGCGACACACTGAAAACACATGCTGTCCTCATCCAGGATCTATCCTACATCGAATTTCTCTTCGACTCTCTGGCAGGTGATGTTGCTGCACTGAGACCCACCATTCAGGCCGCCTTGGGATCACTCACTGTACATCTGCCTGATCTGCCTGAGGCATCAAAAACTAAGCTGAAGATTCTTTTGAGTTCGTATCTGAAGGATGATGAATCAAGCACAATTGATTCTGAAGCCTTGCATGCAGTGAAGTTCAGCGCTATCAAGTATGTCAATACCGCCTTCCCATTCTCTGATGCGGAGTCAAGAATCTTGAACGTGTTGGCTACATCTACCAACAATAGATCCGATCTAATTGAAGAGGCGAACAAGGGGCTTCACCCTTACTGGTTTAACATCACACAATCCTCCAACACTAGTGATTTCAAAGGTACTCCTGAACTGTTGGGAGTTGGCAATGTGGTCAAGTTCCCACACTTCAGTGACACTGTTGCTGAATTGTCCAAAGCCGTTACATATGCCAAAGGTAACGATTCGAGTAGTCTCCACAATTCACTTGCTACTGCTGTTGAGTTTACCCTTCGTGTTCTGGTCTCTGAAGCAATCAATGGGAACTCTACTGTCGTAGTCCAAGACTAGGAGTGGGCAACCAGATTGGATAAAGGTTTGGAGTACGATGAAACAATCATGAAGCTAACTAGTCGTTTCATTTCCACTGCTGCAGCTGTCGACACGTTTGTGGACATCTTGAGAAATGAGTTCGCCTCTAATGGCTCTAAGGATAGCATTTGCCATCGTTCACTTCCTATATTTGGCAAACTATATATCCAGATGTTGTCACTTTGCCCTCCAGAGATTGTTGCTTTACAAGTTCCGGCTCTGCCAGTGCTCATACCACTAGTGGATCAATACGATGTTGTGCAAGATTCCATTGTGACATATGCTGCACACGCTATTGGTATTATCGGGAGTCATCCATCCCACTCAGACGAAGACGTTCGAAACCTCGTTGCTGAAGTTGTGAGCGTCAACAAGACTCGTGGGCCAGGACACATTCTGCTTTTGGGTTACCTTACTTCAAAATTGCTGTTCCGTGACCGTGCATTGCTATCTGATGGTGAGATGAAGCAAGTTTATGACGTTATCTCCGAGGCACTGGTCTCAAAGGACACCAAAAACAGTAATGCCGCTGTTATCGCAATTGGTGAACTCTCAAAATTCGGTGGGTTTGGACCAAACTTTGCCCCAGATTTTGTTGATGCAATCAAGGTGCAAGTTGTGAATGCACTTCTACCAAAGGTCAAAAAGTTGGATGAAAACTCGATGATTACGTGGTCACTTCTATCTTTATCCGAAGATGAGTCCATTGAAGAAGAACTTACATCCTATGAGCGTGCTATTTATGAGACACATAACACCAAACAAGTGGAGACCCTCTTCACCTCAGGTGAGGCTCTCACAATTCTAGCAGCTGGCTGGTAGTCTGAATATCTCAGATTAAAAATTGACGTTTGTGACACAGCACTAACTCCAAAAACTGCTTCAAGAACCAACAGACTTGATATCATTCTCACTAATGTACTGGCTGCGTGTGCAAACACTAAACCGTCGCTCAGAAAGGCTGGGTGCATTTGGCTGCTCTCTTTAGTGCAGTATTGTGGTAAACTATCAATCATCAAGACTCAGTCTAGTTTGATTCATGTTGCATTTATGAGATTCTTGGCAGACAAAGATGAGCTCGTTCAAGAAGCCGCCTCGAGAGGATTGGGTATGATATATGAGGTGGGTGACAATGACTTGAAGGAGACAATGGTCAAGGGCCTATTAAGGTCATTCACAGAAAGCACCTCAACTTCTAAGCTCACAGCCGGTTCTGTATCTGCAGAGACCGAGATCTTTGAACCCGGTATTCTCAAGACACATGATGGCTCTGTTTCTACTTATAAAGATATTCTCAACTTGGCTTCCGAAGTGGGTGATCCGAGCCTCGTCTATAAGTTCATGTCTATGGCCAAGAGCTCTGCCTTATGGTCCTCCAGAAAAGGTATTGCATTTGGCCTTGGTGCCATCATGTCCAAGTCCAGTCTTGATAAGATGCTCCTTGAGAATACTAACCTGTCAAATAGATTAATCCCGAAACTCTACCGCTACAGATTCGACCCAAGTCCTTCCGTCTCCAAATCTATGAATGACATCTGGGTTTCAATTGTCTCCGATTCTACCAAGACCATTGAAAAGTACTACCAGATCATTTTGAAAGAGCTGCTATCGGGTATGGGTAATAAGGAGTGGCGTGTGAGACAAGCAAGCACGGTTGCGCTGAACGATTTGATCCAAGTTTTATCTCCTGAAAAGTATGCTGACAAGATGGAGGAGATTTGGTCCATGGGATTCAGATCATTGGATGATATTAAGGACAGTGTGAGAAATGCAGGTTCTGGCTTGACGAGAACGCTCTCACAGATGTTGGTCAACAGCATCAAAGCTGGATCTGGTGCCTCCTCCTCTCGTGCTCATCAACAGCTATCCAAGCTGATTCCCTTCCTGTTAGGTCCTAAGGGTCTCCAAAGTGATGCTGATGATGTCAAATCATTTGCGCTTCGCACTGTGCTCAAGCTCGTTGATAACTCTGGTGCTGTTATTAAGTCGTTTATTCCAGAGCTCATTGATCAATTTGTGCTACTGATGTCCACGCTGGAACCTCAGGTGATCAATTACTTAGCGTTGAATGCTGACAAGTACAACCTCAAGAGTGACGATATTGATGCTCAGAGAATTCAAGGTCTGGGCAGCTCGCCTATGATGAATGCGCTGGAGAAGCTTGTTGATCTGATCGATGACAACATCATGAGCGAATGCGTCTCGCGTCTTCAGTCAACTGTCAAAAAGGCTGTCGGGTTGCCATCGAAGGCTGCTGCCTCGAGAGTAATCGTCACCATGGTTATAAGACACCTCCAATTACTTCCACCATATGCAGAGACTCTTCTGTCGACGTGCGTATCGCAGCTCAAAGACAGAAATACCACAGTGTCATCTTCCTTTGCTACAGCTGCTGGATATGTGTGCCGTGTCTGTACAGTGAGTACAGTTGTCAGCTACGCCGCTAAGATCTCGAACATGTACTTCGAGTCAGAAGAGGACAAGGTCAAGACCATAGCTGGTGTTGCTTCAGAAGCTGTCTCCAAGCACTCGGGTGATCGTTTTACCTCGGTCGCAAGTGCTTTCCTTCCTGTTGCATTTATCGCTAGGAACGATCCGAATAAGGAGGTTGCTAAGCCTTACGATTTGGTGTGGTCTGAAAACACATCTGGCAGCAATGCAGTAAAGCTGTACATGAAGGAGATCTGTGACCTGACGGAAAAATGCATGTCTTCAGGCTAGTTCGTCACTCGTCAGACAGCTGCTAAGAGTATCGCCCAGGCTTGTGATGCTTTGGACTGTAAGGCCGATGTCACTTTTGACCTTCAAAGGCTATTCGATGTTTTGCTAAGCTCATGTCAGGGTAGATCGTGGTCAGGAAAGGAAGACGTTTTGTCCGCCTTGGTATCTCTTGCCTCTAAGTCGAAACAGTACATCAACACAAATCCAGAGCTGCTGACTAGGGTAACTAAGGTTGTCTTGACCGAGGCCAAGAGAAGAAACAAGCTGTACAAGAAACACGTCATAGTGTCTCTGGGCAAGTTTGCCTCTGAGTTCCCGTCCCCTGACCTCCAATCTGAGGTACTGGAGATCATTGAGCCGATGCTGTCTCCTGAATTTTATGACTCCAGTGATGAAGAAGATGGCGATGAAGTCGAAGAGAAGGGTGCACGGAAGACCCAAACAGTCAATGAGAAATCAACCCCAAAGAACTTGAAGAGAGAGGCCGATCGAATGAAGCTACTAAACTGTTTGACGGAGTCCCTCAAGTTTTACGGTGATCATGAATACAACGAGGACTTGTTGTTGTTCACTCTTTCTCAGCTATCCTCCACTTTGGATCCAAAAGTTTATATCCCAACATGGCGTTCACAGCTCGCTGCTGCTGAAGGTCTTGCCAAAACAGCTTCTTTTCTGCAACAATCAACTGCCTCATCAACTGTCTTCTCGTCTCTGTGTAAGACTTGGACCACAATCTTTGAGGCAAACACTGGAACGGCCGATGTTGAGAATGTCAAAGTCCAAACTGTTCGTGCTGCTGCTGCGCTGCTGCAACTGAACTACGAACAAGTCACCTCTCTTGTCAAGGGCGATCTTACCTCATATGTGAGTAGAGAGAACAATCAAGTTGTCTTAGTTGAGCTGAAGAAAGCACTTGAATCTACGTGATGGATCTGTGAGAGTCGTGTTTAAAAGAATCTATACAGAAAAAAGAAAAAAATAATTACACCACCAACGAAGATCTTGATCTTGCTTTGTAGGAAGGGCTGGGAGTAGAAAAAGTAGAAAATAACGTAGTCACGTTAGTATTTCAACGTGAAGTTTGCAGGTGATCGTAAAACATAAAAAAGGTAGACAACATAATTAAAGACCACCTCTCAATCTGAGAACCAAGTGCAAAGTGGACTCCTTCTGGATGTTGTAGTCGGACAATGTTCTACCGTCTTCTAGCTGCTTACCGGCAAAGATGAGTCTCTGCTGGTCTGGTGGAATACCCTCCTTGTCCTGGATCTTGGACTTGACGTTGTCAATGGTGTCGGAAGACTCAACCTCCAATGTAATAGTCTTACCGGTCAATGTCTTGACGAAAATCTGCATACCACCTCTCAATCTGAGCACCAAGTGCAAGGTGGACTCCTTCTGAATGTTGTAGTCGGATAAGGTTCTGCCATCTTCTAGCTGCTTACCGGCAAAAATGAGTCTCTGCTGGTCTGGTGGGATACCCTCCTTGTCCTGGATCTTGGACTTGACGTTGTCAATGGTGTCGGAAGACTCAACCTCCAATGTAATGGTCTTGCCGGTCAATGTCTTGACGAAAATCTGCATACCACCTCTCAATCTGAGCACCAAGTGCAAAGTGGACTCCTTCTGAATGTTGTAGTCGGACAATGTTCTACCATCTTCTAGCTGCTTACCGGCAAAGATGAGTCTCTGCTGGTCTGGTGGAATACCCTCCTTGTCCTGGATCTTGGACTTGACGTTGTCGATAGTGTCAGAGGATTCAACCTGTGTATGAAGTTAGTCTTCAGTTACATTGAGTATGTGCTTGTTGACAATACTTCGTCGTAGCATCCCAAGCGCGCTATCTTCTGGAATGTAAGCAACACGCCACCACGTGGGATGACACCAAGGGGCGAACACCAACGCATTCAATGAGCTGCACACCATGCCAGAGCCTAACACTGTCAGTTTTGGTGTTTCAGCACTCATAACTGAATTTATTCTGGCGGCCGCCCAGCTCGCCGCTGGTGGAGTGTTGACAAAGGCGGCGTGACATACCTGTCACGATAAGAGTGTCACAAAAGATAGCGCCAAAGGGAGCACGGTCAAGCGCCATTGAGTAAATGAACTTACCTCCAAAGTAATGGTCTTTCCTGTCAATGTCTTAACGAAAATCTGCATGTTGTGTAGCGCTGTGTGTTGTGTTCTTAACGGATATCACTTGTTACAAGGAGGGGCGGGTGGCGAAAGGGGGCAACCCTCAGGCAATTTATACTCTGGGGCAATTGTAGCGATTGTTATTGCGGGTGGCGTACAGATAGCGCGGGTGATCACTAATCCGCGCTCCCCTTTTTTTTTTCCTTTTTTCTGGAATATCATTTCCGCATTGGGCCAATTTTGTTGGTGTTTCGCGATCTCGTTCTATGTGTAGAACTTGGGAGCCCCGCTCTTACTTACATGTTATTACGTAGTTAAAACTATTGGTAGTGTACGTTGAATGAGTAGGTCGGTGCTACTTACCAACGATACGGTATGACTGTTTAGACTTCGACAACCGCAAAAACTAGTTATCAATCTCCAACGCCCGTCACTCTTAGCTCACTCCTCAACGATGTTGTCCAGTAGGCTAAACATGTCAGTTCTGCCAGGGCTGAGATCCCTCTCCGTTCCAAAAGACCGTGTGATCTCCATGCTCTGCCCTCGTCTCGGTATATCACTGGGCGACCATGATATCTCCTCTGTCTCCACATCGTAGTCTCTTCCTCGCTGAATATCCAACGATGAACGCTTGTCAATGGAAGGGCGCGACATGTTCGTTCTGAATATGTGGAAGTTGGACCTCTTCTCCTCCAGTAAAACGGCGTCCTGCAGCAACCGGGCAATCGTCTTCGCCTTGTGTCGTATCTATTTGGCAATCTCAGCGCTGTCTCTCATCTCGAACTCCTTTAGTGTAGTTAAAAGGTATTTGTTCGTCTTCATCCAAGACACAAAGTCTGACGACCCGGCAAGGAGACAGTACTGCACGACGGTGAGGCATTTGAGTATATGGCGCCAGTTTCTTGTTTGATCGTTCAGCCTCCTCGTTAGAATGATAGTAATCTGTTTAAGTTCTTTTGAAGCACCTGTAAGCCGGGCGATATCATTCAACTCCGATGACGTGGGTCCAAAGGAGTCATTGCTTGTAGCGTTTTTTATCTTGATCTCTGTTGATGTTGAGCTGATGTTGCGGATCTTCCGTATCAGTCTTCGTGACATGCTAGCTTGATATTATAGTGCGACTGGTGAGTGTCGGTATGTGCTATTGTGGTGTGAAGCTTCTGTCCAGCTTCTGGTACAGGCTCAGCTACTGTATATTCCAAAGCCCATGATGGAATGAATACGGCTACATCTTCGGCCTCGAAGGGAAGTTCGGGTAAAGTGCTAAGGCCGAGGCAGCCGCACGTTTTATTTATGTTACCCGGCCTAGCGTCTCGTCATCTACTTTACTTTTACATTTACAATGACACATTTATTGGGAAGTGAATTGATTGCTTACATTTATGATTCATGACTAATATTAGCTAGTACCACATAGGCGGCATAGTTGCATACTTCAGTTTCAGTTGTCAGTCTTGTTCATCATCTCAATATGCTCAACAACCTCTTTCTCGCCCTGCTTCGTGTAATCATCGTATCCATTACCTTTCACATTAACTTCGAGCTTCCTATCAGTAGCAAGTGCTCTGGTGTACTTCTGATCAGTTGGGACGAACTTGCTGGACATCCAAGCCATAGGAGTCACCTCGTACATCTCGTCAACCTGTTCCAAGGTTAAACCTTTAGTCTCAAACACAAATAAGTATGTGAACACGAAAGCAGCAAAGTTGCATCCACCCCAGATGAAGAACACTTTAGGACCCAAATTTGCCGAGCCAGGTGTATCGTCAACCAGGTATGGTGTTCCATAAGCAATTCCGAAGTTCCACATCCAGTTCGAGGCCGTTGACAGAGCTACACCTTTGGCTCTGATGCTCAATGGCATGATCTCGGCAATCAATACCCACGCCATTGGGCCCCAGGTCAAACCGAAAAAGGCAATGAATATACAAGAGAATGCAACAGTAGCCTTGTTCGAGCTTTCTGAATTAGCAGCAGTGCCAATGATTGCGATCAACAACTCAGATATACCCATACCCAAAGCGCCTAGTAGTAACAGCTTGCGACGACCCCAGGTCTCCGAAAGCACAGTAGCAGGTAATGTCATTCCAGTGTTCACGACATTGACAGCAACTGAGATCAAAAACTCATTGGTGATACCAGAGCTTTTGAAGAAGGAAGTGCCGTAGTAGAAGATGAAGTTGTTGCCCGAAAGTTGTTGGAAGGCTTGAACCCAGATACCGGTCATCACCCTCTTGAGTTGATTATTCTCGTTCTTGAAGCAATCAAGCCATCCACCGCCACCATTCATCTTTTCGTACTCAAAATTTGCCTTGATCTCTTCGAGCTCCTGTTGTAAAGCCGGATGCTCGATAGGTAGTCTTCGTAGCCTTGAAAGTGACAGTTCCGCTTCATGATCTTTACCCCTCAAGACAAAGAAGCGAGGAGTCTCAGGAAGGAAAATCATACCGATGGTGATGATGAGTGACCAAATGAAGTTGATACCAATAGGGATTCTATATGAACCAGTGTCGTCTCTCAGATGTGTGGCATTGTTGATGATAGCAGCAAGAAGCAAGCCCACAGAGACTGTGAACTAATAGAACGAAGTTGTTGCACCTCTGATCCAACGAGGAACGCACTCTGCTTGGTATAGTGGAACCACTGCAGTCAACAACCCAACACCAAACCCAGTAATCACACGACCAGCAATAAGTAGATCAATTCCTGTTGAGGCTGTTTGCATGGCAATACCTAAGTTGAAGACAACGAAAGTAGAGATGATCAATGTCCAGCGACGACCAAGGGTGTCGGAGAGCAGAGGGGCACACAGTGCCCCAAAGAAGGTTCCAACCGACAGCAGTGCGACTATCATTGAATGCTCCCTGGATGAAAATACGCCTGGCTGTCCATCAACGCCGGGGTGTTCCTGAGGGAAGTGTTTAAGAACATAGTCCATTGCAAGGAAGCCAGATATGGTACCAATGTCATAACCGAATAGAATACCACCAAATGCAACGAACACGCCAACGAGGATGGCAAATGTGGTGGACCCCTCAGGCTTCTCTTCAATCTTGAGATACTTTCTTACAAAATTGTTTCGTTCAAGACCCATGGCTGTATTGGTATACCTCTAGGTCCAGTTCTTTCATCACCCAAGTAATTAGATGCAGAGGAGGCTTCCGGCCTTACTTATAGGGCACGGGGCACCATGGGGTGGGTTGAGTCGAAAGTGATCCCGGCACCTAACCATACGCGGGGAGTCATTACGCTGATCCCAGTTACCAGGCATGATTACATATTCCGGGGAGATGGCACTGAACCACACTGTTTACAAAGGAGGCATTTTAGGTGGTGCCAAGCTGATTGGCACTGCTTGCTGTGTGCCGCCACTTCTTCAACGTTGACGTGTAGGCCCGTAATCCGGGGTTGGCAAAGATTTGTCAGGAACTCGTATCTTATCACTGCGAGAATTTATGCGACACTGAACGTGATTGGTCTATGATGGAATCTTCAAGCAAGGGGCCACATGGACCTTAGAGGAGAAGTGTGTCATTTGAGACGAAAGTCCGGGGTACTCAGCCGATCATTACATAACAGCTTGAGCAAGGCTGGAGAACGGCTCGCTACAATTCTCGGAGACTTCAAATCATGAAGAAAGTTCCCCAAACCTCCGTAAGCCCGTGTAAGCGTGCACTAATTTGAGTCTTTGACGTCACATATTATATTCAATCAACAGCGACGGCTAAGATATCCGATTTAGGTGAAAGCACTGAGCGCAAAAAGCGATCAAAGCAATATACTGATGGTGTTACTACTATCCACTGCACTTTTAAGCAAAGCATTAAATAACATCGAATTGAAAGATATATGTTGAATATCCTAGTGTACTGTATGGCCCATCGTCAAGATATGTAAACATTTTGTCATTTGGTGTAAAAGTTCGTAAAGTTTTGGGTGAGTGGTCTGTTAAAGGCCACCCGAGGGTTTGTCATTTCTAATTGTTGTGTGATAGAGGATGTAGGTGAAAGTGTTGTTGGTTGTCGTTTCATCGGATCAAGTAGCAATCCAGCACTCAGTACAAGATTCTGATGGCGATCTTGAATGGAGTGTTAGCCAACTCCTCGTAGAGAGACTTGATGTCACCCTGGGAAACACCAGAGATATCAGCAATCATGTAAGCAATGTCGCCCTGGGAGTCAGAATACTGCTTCTCGATGTTGTGGTCAGCCAAAATGTTGTTGACGGTCTTCAAGACACCTGGAACATTCTGGTGAATGTACAAAACTCTGGCAACGTTCTCCTGGTCCAAGTCGAGAGATCTGAGAGAAACTTCTGGGAAGTTAACAGCACCAACAGAGGCACCTTCGTTGATGTACTTGGTCAAGGCGGTACCAACTTCGATACCGATAGCAGACTGGGCCTCCTCTGTGGAACCACCGATGTGTGGGGTCAAGATCAAGTTTCTCAACTGGACAAGCTCAGAAATCCAAGGGTTCAAGTCATCACTGAACAAACCAGCACCGTTCTTAGCTGGCTCGTGTGGGAAGACATCCAAGGCAGCACCGGCAATTTTACCAGACTTCATGGCAGCAATCAAGGCTGGGATGTCGATAACGGTACCTCTGGAGGCATTGATAACGTAAGAACCATCCTTCATGGCGGCGAACTGTGGAGCGGAGAGCAAGTTCTTGGTCTCTGGGGTCTCTGGAACATGACATGTGACGAAGTCAGCTCTGTTGAGCAATTCGTTCAATGTGGAGACTTGCTTGGAGTTACCAAGAGACATGATCATGGTGACATCGTAGTAGATAACGTTCATACCAAGGGCCTCGGCGAGGACAGACAACTGGGAACCGATGTGACCGTAACCGATGATTCCCAAAGTCTTACCTCTGACTTCCCAACACTTAGCACTGACCTTGTTCCAGGTACCGGTGTGCAACTCGATGGATCTGTCACCAAGCTGTCTAGCCAATGAGATGATCTCAGCGATGACCAACTCAGCAACGGATCTGGAGTTGGAGAATGGAGAGTTGAAAACGGCAATACCCTTAGAGGCGGCAAAGTCAAGGTCCACCTGATTCGTACCGATACAGAAACATCCGATGACTTCCAAGTTCTTTGCTGCCTCCAATACCTTCTGTGTCAATTTGGTCTTGGATCTGATACCAATGGCGTGGAAGCTCTGGATCTTCTCGATGAGCTCATCCTCTGGGAGAGAGGTCTTGTGGAACTCAACCTGGTAACCCTGTTCTGTGAAGATGTCGATAGCCGTCTGGTTGACGTTCTCAAGGAGAAGAATCTTAACATCCTCGGTGTGGAATGGCTTCAATGGCTTAGCCTGTTTCGACATGGACATGCCTCTTGGACGCATCTGGGACTGGATGTATGACTGGGATGGGGAAGTGGAGACGGCACTTGAGGAGACGGTGGCTCTCTCGAATGCGTTTTGGAGATTCTGAATCTGCTGTGGGGAGGACATGTTGTGTGTGATTCTCAATTGAGATCTGTGCGGGTTGGTGTGGGAGGTATGCTCGATGCCTCTTCGAAGTCCAGATGACTCCGGTGGTGGAAAATTCGTGTCATCTTTATACCAAGCCCGCCCGCCCAATTTGCCCGGTCATACACAGAAAATTTTTGCGCGATGAATCATTTGCAAGCCCGTTCACGTGCAATTGTGTGTTTGCAAATAGGGGAGGTGATATGTGTGACTAAGTGCCCGTCAAGGGTCAACTACGGTGTTCCAACTATGATTGGTAATGCCTATGTACCGTTGGGTAAAGGTTGTCGCCCTTCTTGGGCTTTCGAGGTTCCCTTAGTGCTCGAGGGACTCCGCTTTGTGGGGCTTCGAGCCCCTCGTAGACTCAGGACACGCTTATCACCCCGGAGTCAAACGGATCCGAGTCGAGTGACTTGACTCGGGTTAATTTGACACATAGGTACAACTTGGCCGTGAGTCGTGACAGGCCGCAACAATGACGCAATCAGTTCAGTTATGACGGGATGGGATGGTTCTCAGATGTCCATCCCAGCTAAGTGATATTTGTTCGTGATCCGGTGTAGCACCGGGAAGCACGCATGTATGCAGTTTCACCCTCTAGAGTGCGCTGGAACGTACCTTATCCTATATTTGACCGGCTACTTACTATAGCTGCGTGTATTGGGCGTGTGTGAATATGTTTGCTTTGATTGCACCCTATAGAGATGACGAGCCGGCGCCAGCTCTATGTGGTGATGATGTTACGTGTCATAGCGTATGCTCTGCTACTCGGGCGAGTGTTGGCATCACTGCAGGTATTCGCAGTGCGCAGCACTCATCTGCTCTTCTTTGGTGTGAAGCCGTCATACATGCGCTTGTTCTGGAGAAGAATGTCAAAGATGAATGTGTGGCCACCGTTGAGGATGAGAGTAATCTTGACATTGCGGAGAAATTCGTTGTATCTCTGGATCACAGTCTTAGATCCCAGGTCCTTCTTGTGTATGAAGTTCGGGTAGATCTTGACCTGGATGAACCGTTCGAGCTCAGCGATCAACTCATTTGGGTTGGACTCAAACTCCGAGAAGGAACTGTATGGTATCTTGTTGTTCTCCAAGATCTCCGTGTGGAAGGCGAGCAGCTCGGCGTAGAACTTCTCAATGTACTGCGAGTCATCTGGAAGCTGTCTGTACTCAGTCTGCTCCTTAATCAGGTTATGTGCTGGGACGACAAACTGTGTGTCAGAAGCAACAGCGTAGGTTCTCACGAAGGATTGCGAAGCGTTGTAGCTGAGAGCAATCGATAACGCACCCCTTCTGGCGTTAGTCAGGCGAGCTGGGATAGGGTAAGAGCGGAACACTCCCTTCGACACGTATCTGAGGGTCGACATTGGAACACTAAAGCCTTCAAATCTTTCCAAGATCAAGCACAAGCCACTGGGCCTGCTGAAGCTACCTCCAGCTCTATGCTTCCAGTGGATAAGGTCATGAGCCCGCCCGCGAGCATAGATAACAGGACAGAGATCGCGCACGTGCCAGGGCGCCCTAACCACAAAAATCATCGTTCTATTCCGAGGGCTGGAAGTACCCTCGGAATGTTTGGGTGGCAAGATCCCACGGCCAACACCAAACAAGAGACACGAACTATGCGTGCCAGGCCAATCAGAAACCCGTACTGGAGCTCAATTGCCCTACCAATTCCTTATACAGCGAGACAAGAAATGGCTGCCACAACTGCTGCTCCTTACCTGGCCCTTTTGGGTGAGAAGGACACCCAGCTGAAGGAATTTGCTCTCAAAGAGCTGAACGTCGTCGTGGACCAGGTCTGGTCCGAGGTGGCAAACTCCATTATTGACATTGAAGAGCTCTACGAGGACGAATCTTTCAAGTACCGCAAGCTTGCTGCTCTTGTGGCCTCCAAGGTGTACTACAACCTGGGTGACTACGATTCTGCGGTCAAGTTCGCCCTGGTTGCTGACGAGTCATTTGACATCGACGAAAGCTCCGAGTTTGTCGAAACCATCATCTCAAAGGCCATCGACCAGTACATCAGACTCAAGAAGGAGGCATTCGTCGATGAAACAGTAGAGATCCCGTCATCTCTCACGAAGATCTTCGACAAAATGCTGGAGAAGGCCATTGCTGGTGGTGACCTAAAGCTCGTGTTGGGTATCTCTTTGGATGCTTACAGACTCGATATCGCTGAGCGCATCATCCAAGATCAAATCAAGACTGACTCCGAGGAGAATGTGTTGAGTCTAATCAACTATGCTCTGAACATTGCCACATCAATCATTGACAGCACATCTTTCAGAACCACCATCCTGTCGTCTTTGGTGAAGCTCACAACAAGCTTGAAGTCCCCTGACTTCTTCATTATCTGCAAAATTATCGTCAACCTTAACGACCACGTTCTTGCCACACAACTTTTCTCCAACTTACTCGAGTCTCAAGAGGCCAATGCTAAACTCACTGCTTACCAGGTCGCCTTTGATCTTGTCAACTCCGCTTCTCAGGAACTGCTCGACAAGACCATCACCAATCTTGAGGCCTTAAACGCATCCGATGAGAGTGTAACACTATCCAAGATCACAAGAATTCTCTCAGGTGTGCCAACCTGTGATTTCGATATCACTTTCTTGCAGAAAAACAACAACACCGACATCTCAATTCTCAACAAGTCTAAGACATATCTGGATGGTAGAAACTCCATCTTCCACTCCGCAATCACATTTGAAAATGCATTCATGCATGCTGGTACAACCGATGATTCTTTCTTCAGATCCAACCTCGAATGGCTCGGCAAGGCCACCAACTGGTCCAAGTTCTCTGCCACTGCTGCTCTTGGTGTCATTCACAAGGGTAACTTGTCTCAGGGTAGAAAGATCCTCCAGCCATACTTGCCAGGAAGCTCAGGATCACACTACACAAAGGGTGGTTCTCTCTACGCCCTTGGTTTGATTTTTGCAGGTCATGGTAGAGAAACAATTGACTACTTGAGAAAACACGTTGTCGAGAACGGTGCAGCTGCCGGTACCGATGAGGTTGACGTCGTTCTTCACGGTGCTTCTTTGGGTACTGGTGTTGCCGGTATGGGCTCTTGCAACGAGGAGATCTACGAGGAGCTCAAGGTAGTGTTGTTCTCTGATTCTGCCACTTCTGGTGAAGCTGCTGCTATGTCCATGGGTCTTATCATGTTGGGTTCAGGTAACGAAACTGCTCAGACGGATATGCTTGCCTACGCCGAGGAAACTCAGCACGATAACATAATTCGTGGTCTGGCTGTTGGTCTGGCTTTGCTCAATTACGGAAGAGAGGAGAAGGCTGACGACATTATCAACACCATGCTGGAGCATCAAAACCCAATTTTGCGTTACGGTGGTGCCTACACCATCGCCTTGGCGTATGCTGGTACTGCGAACAACAAAGCTATCCAGAAGCTTTTACACTACGCCGTCTCTGACTCGAACGACAGTGTCAGAAGAGCCTCAGTTATTGCGTTGGGCTTTGTTTTGATTCGTGAATACCAAACCGTTCCAAGAATCGTTGAGCTGCTTTCAGAGTCGCATAACCCACATGTCCGTTACGGTACCGCCATGGCATTGGGTATTTCGTGTGCTGGTCGTGGCTTGCAACAAGCTGTTGACGTTCTGCAACCAATGACCAACGATGCTGTTGACTTTGTGCGCCAAGGTGCCCTCGTTGCCTTATCAATGGTTCTTGTTCAGCAAAATGAGAAGACATTCCCAGGTGTCACTAAAATCAGAGAGCAATATGCATCAGTTATCTCCAACAGAGGTCAAGATGCACTTGCCAAATTCGGTGCTGCATTGTCCCAGGGTATCATCGATGCTGGTGGTCGTAACGTCACCATCCAGACAGAGAACAGCGCTACTGGAGCTCTAAACACAAAGGCGATTGTCGGTTTGGCCGTCTTCACACAGTACTGGTACTGGTATCCATTCACACACTTCCTCTCTTTGGCATTCACTCCTACATCGATTATTGGTGTGCGTGAGGACCTGAAGATTCCTGAGTTTGACGTGCTGTGCCACTCAAAGTCTCAATTCTTCGATTATCCACCAAAGGTGAAGGAGGAGAAGGAGGCCAAGTTCGAAAAGGTGCCAACTGCTGTGCTGTCAACCACTGCTAAGGCCAAGTCCAGAGCTAAGAAGTCTCAGAAGAAATCCGGAGACGAGATGGACGTTGATGAAAAGCCAAAGGCCGAAGAGAAGCAGGAGGAGACTGCTGCTGAGACACAAGACAAGGCCGAGAAGGTTGAGGAGGACACCACCATCAGATACTCCAAGACACCTTACAAGCTTGCTAATGTGTCGAGAGTTCTTCCAGTACAACTCAAGTACATCTCCTTCGACAAGGAGGAAAGATTCGTACCAGTGAGAAAGTTCAGAGGCACAGTTGGAGGTGTTGTCGTCCTGGTGGATAAGAAGCCTACGGAGCCAATCAATGCCATCAAGACGGTGAGACAGGTCAACAATAAGGATGCGCCAGTGCCTAAGCCATTCACATTGGAGCCAACGGAAGCGGAGCTGGAGGACGCACAAGACTAAGCTCACTGTGTCTCATATAAGCAAGCACTAATTCATGCCTTCCTACTATTATATCTTTAGTTAGCCATGTAGATTAAACCCCCCAGTGTGACACCAAGGCCCAACTGGTGTCCGGGTTTCCCAGCGCCCAACTTTCGCGCTGTGGCCGTCACCCAAAATCTGAAATACAGCTTCCCATAGGGACCGCAGATCTCCTCGGATTGTGATTTCCTGATGGGCCAATTTCGCTGTAATCTGACATAAGTTGAAGATCACCCACCTGTGTCGCTGGTGACTATAAATTTTTGCACTTCCAGCAGTCCCGTGGTAGCTCAGACACCTGCATTGGCCGTTCCGAGACCGAAACAACAGTACAAACCGATCTGTCTCAAGTCGTGATCTGACAGCTGAAATCACTGAAGTCTCACGTTTGAAACACACGACAATGGCGAGACAACGACACCTGGGAAAAGATGTGGTTGTCACAGACGAGACCAACTCGCACGTGGAGGAGGGTGTATATTCACACGCAGATGATGACGACTTCTGGAACTCCCTGTTCAGCAAGTTTGATTCACCGTCTTCCATCTCAGACGTTGCAGAGGGTACACTCAATGTTGTGTGGGGTTTAGTGAAGTTGGTGTACTCAGTGCTTCCCTTGGTGATCATGGTATACGTCTGGGACATATACCAGGCCCCATCTGAGTCGCTGTACTACCCTGACTTCCCCAACGCACACAAGACGTCATCGTCTGCAGAAGTCGATGACATGAACGTCGAGTTCTACGACCTCGCAGACTACAAATCGACGAATACTGGATGGCAGAATAATGAACGTATTCTGTTCCTTGTTCCATTGAGAGACGCTTCAGCCCATTTGCCTATGTTCTTCGGCCACATGCGAAACATGACATATCCTCATAACCTAATTGACATGTCCTTCCTGGTCTCTGATACGTCAGACTCCACATTGGAGGATCTGCTCGACTTCATCCAGGAATTCCAGAACGACCCGGACAGAAGTCAAAGATTCGGAAGAATTGAGATATACGAGAAGGACTTTGGTCAGATTGTCGGCCAGAGTTTCTCTGATAGACACGGTTTCGCTGCCCAAGGTCCCAGAAGAAAGCTCATGGCCATCGCTAGAAACTGGCTATTAACCACAGCTCTTAGACCAGACCATTCGTGGGTTTACTGGAGAGATATTGATGTCGAGACTTCTCCTGCATCTATCTTGGAGGACCTGATGCATCACGATAGAGATGTTATCGTTCCGAATATTTGGAGACCACTGCCTGACTGGCTTGGTAACGAACAAGCTTATGACCTGAACTCCTGGCAAGAAAGTGAAGGTGGTATCGAACTCGCTGAGACACTCGATGAGGATGCTGTCATCGTGGAAGGTTACCCTGAGTACGCCACATGGAGACCACACTTAGCCTACGTGAGAGATCCATATGGTGATCCAGAGGTTGAAATGGAGCTTGATGGTATTGGAGGTGTGTCCATTTTGGCAAAGGCCAGTGTGTTCAGACGTGGTGCCATGTTCCCAGCTTTCTCTTTCAAAAAACACGCAGAGACTGAAGCCTTCGGTAAACTGTGTAAAACTATGGGCTTTGAGGTCATTGGATTGCCGCATTACGTCATTTGGCACATTTATGAACCATCCACAGATGATTTGAAACACATGGAGTGGCTTGCCAATGAGGAGCTCAGACAGAAAGAACTTCTTCAGAACAAGGAGTTCTATGATAGAGCTTGGGAGTTGGCATTCGAGGATGTGAATGAGAAATGGCAAGCCGAGAAGTTCAACGTGTTCAAAAATAACGATCTTTCAGTATTGAAGATTGGTTCTGTGCACTGGGACGAAGTTGATGAGTACCTTGCTGAGGTTGATGACAATGAGTACGAACAGGATGACGAGTCCAGAGATCCAATGGAAAGAGACGATTCCTTCATGTGGGAGTTCAACGACAAGCAAAACAAGAAGTTCGAGCAGTCTGTCATTGACAAGCTCAAGACCGGTCCAAAGAAGTTCGGTCAAAACAAGCACGAATTCGCCTTCAGTGACTACAATAACGTTGCTGGCTATGGCCGGAAAAACAAGAAGTTCAAAAAGTTCCAGAAGCCGGCTACTACTGATGGCAATGGTGAGGATGATGACGTTGATTCTAACCTTGAAGGAACATATGACCTAAACTCTGACCAGGTCGTCGATCCAAACAAGTTTGCCCTGAATGATGTCAGTGAAGACGTCTTGGAGAACGACAAGTCCCTCTTTGGTGAGTTGGAGCAAGGCAAAGTCGAAGCCGACGAGGAGGAGGAAGGTGAGGTTGAGTTCAAGTCCCAAAAGCCAATCGAGGAGGTCAAGCAAGAACAAAAGAATAAGAAGGCCGCAACCGGTCTCGCTGGATCCAAGACGATAGCTACTGGTGCTCCAAAGAAGGCCTCGGTCCGTACATTATACGAAATAGACGAGGACGGCTTTACTGTTGCAACTGTGCTTCATACCGTTTACGCTAAGCCTACGAAGGCTGTGCAATTTGAGGAAGAAGAGGCCCAAGAAGACGTTAGTAATACGAAGAACAAAAAGGCCAAGCCCGCTTTAGTGGACGTTGATGGTGCTGAGGTGGACGAAGGGGAGGATGCTGCCACATCGGATCAAAAAGACCTGGAGCTTCTTCGACAGAAGTTGGAATACGAAGTTGACGATTACTGAACTCGTTCGTTACATTTCATTCATTTCACAACTGTATACCTACTCGATTCATGAACATGCTTATAGAAACTATACTGCTCATCATAGTTCGACGCTTGGATCGTAATCCGCTTAAACTGATAATGAAGCCTCATACAGTGTCAAACCTACTCAAAGCAGTATAGGTACGTGTGTATATGGGTTTGCATCAAATCATAATCATATCAAACAGTGGACGTTATCGGGAAAGGCATTGGTTTCAATCATTGATTTCATCTGTGATCTCATTCCATAGCCAGTTTCTCCAAAGCTCACCGGCATCTTTCAGCAGCTTCTCAAAATCATTTGAGACGTAAAAGTCTGTATTTTGTAGAATCATAGAAACCTGCTCAGAATCCAATGAATTTCTGTGGTTGACTGGTAGTTTGTTCAGGAACTCTGTTATCTCGAACTGATCAAATTCTAATAGCTTTGATTCGTTCTTTTGCAAGATGGATACAAAGATGAAAGCCAGCTAGATCTGATAATCCATCATGGACCACTTTAAGTCATTCGAGTTCTCCATCGGTACGTACCAGAACATGTCTGATCCGAACTCCAAACCCTATGTGTCAAAGTCCAGCTCGACATCGTACAGTTTTTGGAATCTCTTGAGCAGTTTTGGATTTGACTCGTACCTCTTGATAAACTCTTTATACGGATATCTGAAACCAAGAAGCAGATCCCATATCCTACCACGGTCAAGCTTGTTGAACACTTTGGCACCACAATACTTGAACCACCAGGTGAGCCATTGATTGTTTTTGTTGGAGTTTTTGTTGATGACGTCCTCCTCCGAGAGATACTTGTACAATTCTGGAAGGAGCTTGGCAAAGACAACCAAGAAGAAAGATATTCTGGTCTCGATCTTGCCAGATTTGAACAGGAGCTCTTCAGCGTTCAATGAATTTGAGGCAATGAGATCAGTGATACTCGTAGAATATTCTTCGCATTCCAGAGAGTCACGTCTAGTCATGGAGGCAGATTCCATCCCGTCATCTTCATGGGAGTGCAAAAGAATGAGCACAAGTCTTTCATAAACCTCTGAATATGACATGAGTTGAGTGAGGGTGTTGGAGCTGGTATCCTCAGAGGCTGAAGACACAGATAGATTGTCGAGGGAAAGACTCGATGGTTCCGAGTCGTCAGGGTACTTAGTCAACTGCGTCAAGTGTTTGTGCGTTGGGTTCTCCTTGTTGATCACGTCACGTCCAATGAGTACGAAGTTGGAGTTTGGGATCGGTGGAAACCATTCGGCCAAGTTTAGCGCAATCCAGGCAAACCCAGAGTCGTATTTGATGATAGCACCCCATTTTTTGAAGAATTTTGAGATGGAAGCCTCGAGCACCCTTACTATCTCCTCCTCCACAGGCGATAGTTTATTCTCCTGCTGAGGGGAGCTGCGACCTGAGGTGGTCGGCCTGGCAGCTTCCTTGGGTTTGCTCTTATCGTCCAATTTGTGACGGACTCTGAAGTACTTCATCAAGTCGTGTTTGATCTTACCCTCCGGGATGATCATGTCTTCCTCCGTCTCCACATTGGCACTCAAGTAGGGGTCAATGACATATGGGTGGTATTTCAGCAGCACAGGCCAAACTAAGTGTCTGAGTGAAGGTGGTATGCCGTACTGTCTGGCGATGAGAGCTAATCCCAAATGGTTGTTCTTCTTCAGGTACAGCTTGCACAGTGAAATGACCTTTTTGTTGGTCTCATCATCTTGTGGATTAGGAGGTGACTTCCTACGCTTCTGGTATCCTGAGCTTGACGGTACAGATGGCATATTTGACAAGGACGGCGACGTTGGCGATGAAGATGCGGCAGACACGTTCGTAAACGATCCCGTGGTGAGCGTCGATGCATTGGACACCGTGGGTTGCAGTCTTTGCATGATTTCAGGCTGTGCTAGACTTTTCAGTGGCATCGTGCTCTATATGATTGGTCTCAGTGTAGGTCGTGTGAGCCTTGAGAGCCTAGTAGTCGTGTGAGGGAAGTGTAGGATGAATTTGTCGGAAGGACCAGGACCACCTAATGGAGGCCTTTGTTTGAGTGCGTGCCACGGAAGGGTTGATGTTGATACTCAGCTGGGCTGATGATTCTGCACAAGCAGACGAGATTCGAACGCTTTAGAAGCGAAAATTTGGACAGTGACTGGTCAAAGAGACGACAGAAGTCAAGATATGAAAAGCTGAGTTTGTTGGATTCCTCTTCTCAAAAGGCTGATGACTGCGTTTTTTTCCCGCGTTTTGCGCAAGTGTCTCTTTGGGGTAATTGGCAAACTGAGTGGCGAAAGCTGAGCACGCTGGTCTCAGTGGAGTAACAGTGGTTTAGTATGTCCATGTAATCGGACACGTCCAGCATGAAGGCTCGCCAAATTCATGCTGTAACTTCTACGAACGTCGGTACTCTTCCCCGTGCCCCAGGTCACCGTCTGGATGCACTTCCTTATCGTTTATCATGCCACATGTCCAGGCCCGTCGGGGATAGTCCTGGCCGCCGGCCCGCCGGTAGTTCCCGCAGTCTGCGCCATTCGGCGAAACCAATTGCCGAATTGGGACACATTGCGTAAAGCAGCTGTACGAATCATGGACGGTGCACGCTTTTGCCAAATATCAAGTTCCTCTCGGTGGCCAAGTTGGTTTAAGGCGCCAGACTGTAATGTTAACAAGTCATCTGGATATCGGGCGTTCGAATCGCCCCCGAGAGATTTATTTTTTTTCCTTATGCGGGACCCCAAAGTCGTGGCCGTACCAATAAAAAATTTATCTATAACGGTATGCATAATTTTTTTGGAGTTGTGCGATGAGCTTACATCTTATCATTGGTAAAGAGGTGCTTTCCTTAGTTGAATTGTTAATACTTGTTATGTCTGACACCGAGAAACAACAGGAGAACACAAAAAAGAGAACAGCGTCCGAGGAGATCGAGATCGACTTGGCTCAGGCTGCCCCTTTGTCCAAGAAGCAGAAACGTCTCCTCAGAAAGGGTAAGCTTGATCTTACCAAGTTGGAGGCTGAGCAGAAGGCTGAGGCTGAAAGATTGATCAAATCCGCTGCAGAAGACAAGGATGGCGAGTCAAATGAGAATGGTGACGAGAAGGAGGAGAAGGACGCCAAGCCTAAGGAGAAGAAGAAGGAGGAGCGATTTGGTGTCTGGATAGGAAACATGTCCTTTGATACATTGAAGGAAGACCTCACAAGATTCATTATCGGAAAAACAACAGAACATCCAGAGTACACAAGTGAGCTTTCTTCCGAGGAACCATGCCAAGTGAAGGAGGCTGACATTCTGAGAATTAACCTGCCTATGCAAGGTGCCTCCAAAAAGATCAAGGGCTTCGCCTACGTTGATTTCCCAACTAAGTCACACCAGCTTGCTGTGATACAGCTCTCCGAGTCTCAGCTGAACGGAAGAAAGTTGCTCATCAAGGACTCCAAGTCTTATGAGGGTAGACCTACCAAGGAGGATGTGGAGATGTCTAAGAACCCACCTTCCAGAATCTTGTTCGTTGGTAACTTGTCATTCGACACAACAGAGGATATGCTCATACAACACTTCCAGCACTGTGGTGAGATCATGAGAATCAGAATGGCTACATTCCAGGATACTGGTAAGTGTAAGGGTTTTGCCTTCATGGACTTCAAGGACGAGGAAGGTCCAACCAAGGCTCTCAAGGACAAGTCCTGCAGAAAGTTGTTGAACAGACCATTGCGAATGGAGTTCGGTGAGGACAGATCCAAGAGAACACCAAAGCACATCACCAAGAGATTCGAGGATGGCGACTCTCGTTCTGAGTCTTCTCCGGCTCCAGAGGCAGCTCCAATCCATGTCGAGAGCCACCAACATGAGGCCAAGCCAATCAGAGAGAGAAGTGAGAGACCAAAACCAATCGTCAAGAAGAAGAAGGACTACGGCAGAAAGCCAGAGAGACTTATATCATCCGTTGCACTTGCCACTGCACAGAGAGGAAGCGCTGCCATTGTGCCTTCCGCTGGTAAGAAGACTACTTTCTAATCTGGATGTCTCATGAATACAATCTCTGATAACTCTGCAATTCCCGTTCGTAGTGTTATTATTCCGGGCTCTATAGATTACAGCTCAGCGTGCACATAAAACCCCAGCTCGATATACACTCCCATATCCATAGTTACCTGGCTCTTTCTGCTAATCCCCACAACATTAGCCAACATGACTTTACTGCGCTGGTGATCTTTCCGTATGCCATTCTTTTTTTAGCATCTTGCCAGCTTGTGTCAGATCTAGACCTGCGGCTGTCGTAGGAGGAGGGAAAAAAAAAAAAAAAACTCAACACCGAAACCCTGGCGACATCAAATTGCGGTCCATCAGTCTCATTGAACGAAAACTTTGGACACAAACGGACCCGTTACACATCTTTTGCTCGCACAATCGCTCACAGCATCCACTCGTTCAAAGCGTCGCCAGAGAAGTTCTTTCCATCTTCTTACCCCGTCGTAAAGAGCACCAGACCTTCAGCGGACACACGCCATTCCAGTTGAGACAGGCACACTTTCGTACACACACACAATACGACACAGTACAACACCGTTATACACTTCCAAGAGCCACAGTTCGAGGTATTTAGTTCACTGTCTGGAGCTCTGGTATACAGCTAGCACCGGTCACAGTACTTCCCAATTGTATCCAGCACGGCTTCTCTAATCGCTCATCCCGAACGATGACAAGCACTGCCAACAATTCCACTGCCGTGATCACTGAGGTGGAGGCATCAACCGATACGTTGATCTCCACAACGGTTGGTGATCAGACAGAACAAACCACCACTTCCACGCCCATGGGTACATCACAGACGTCCACTTCTATCGTGATCCCCAGTATCGTGACAGGACTAGGTGATGAGACATCAAGCATTGTGTCACCGCCGTCCTCACAGACGCCATTATCTACCACATCAACATCCATCAATGTCATGGGTAAGTCAAGTGACACATCCAGTGATCAATCTGTATCAGCCTCATACCATGGACATGGAAATACGTCCACTACGTCCCTTCCCACGCATGAGAGCGCCAGTTATGCCAACTCATCAAGCTCATCTTTCCACGCGCATGCCG
This sequence comes from Petasospora euphorbiae, assembly GCA_030567115.1. Taxonomy (NCBI): domain Eukaryota; kingdom Fungi; phylum Ascomycota; class Saccharomycetes; order Phaffomycetales; family Wickerhamomycetaceae; genus Petasospora; species Petasospora euphorbiae. The sequence goes on from JAJLRQ010000176.1 coordinate 27,085, forward strand.
GACTATCAAACACCAGCTCATCACTGGCATACCAGGACAGCTCGATATCATCGTACATCTCATCGCTCGATTCTGGATCATTCACGTCAGAATCGTCGTCGCCTTAGCAGGACACCCTCACCTCATCATGGAATTCAATCCTGGAGATATACATTACAACCACAAGCACGTATGTTGCTTCCGTTGCGTATATTCCTGAAGAGACACCGGCACCGGATTTGACTACTGTGGTTTTCCCCCAACCTTACTACATCACAGATGAACAAACCACTTTGGTTACACAGTTACCGTTCACAGCAACCATTCCAGTGACTTGTACACCAAGTGCAGCCCCTATGCCCCAAACAATCACCACCGACCTAGCGTTTCTGGCAAATGCTGTGCCGGGTTACATCGATATCACATCCAACAACAATGCTAATGACAACTCTGTTGACAAAGGCACAGTTGCAGGTTCTGTTGTTGGTGGGGTTGCCGGTGTTGCTATGTTTTTGGCTGTGATGTGGTGGTGTTTAAGACAAAGAAAACGCAACTCAAGAGTTTCCTCTGGAAAGGGATTCTCTCACTCTATTGCATCCACGAGAAGATATGATGGCACAGACTATACGCATGAGACCTTCCATGAGAAACCTACTCACACACCGACGACACGGTTCAGTTTCAGTTCACTCATTCCATCTGTCTTCAGAACCCAGAGCAACTCCTCCTCCAATCACTCACTCGAAAGTACTCACTCCTCAGGATTCGGTCTAGCATCACTAAGGACCAGTATACTGCAAGATTAGTCACCAAGCTCTGTTCCCAGTGTGTCGGTTTCTCCACTGTACCCAGCCAGAACACCATCCACTAACTCGCAAACATCGACTCGTTCAGTGTCTCATCTCTCTCAACACCGTGTCATCGATACAGTTCTGGAAGAGACGGAGTCTGCTTCCTCCACTAACTCACCTGTGCGGTCGTACACGAATGTTCGTCCCCACTCATACAAAACAACACGCTTTCAGAATTCTGGTCTTCGCTCAGCCATTAATGAGAACCCATTCGATGACGCAGTTGGTGTACGACATCTAGCGCCAACCCCACCTCCATCCCGTCGTGCTGTTGCTGTTTACCCATCTTCCTCTGCTTCTCCAGGAACTGTTCATGACTATCATCGTCATGGTGTGAACAGACACAGTGTCACTAGCATTGAGTCAAGCATCATTAGTGATGACACTGAAGATGCTAGCTCAGATGAAAGCTTCATGTTAAGCTCCGGGTCACATGCCACTGATGGTGACAACACTGGCTTCTTTAAGGAGATTGTGTGATGGGAGTATGTGCTCCTGTTGCTTCTTGGTGAATCGTTGACATCTCATCTGATGAACTGATTTGGCTTAAATCGACTATACCCTTAAACACATTAATGTAGATCATCAAACACTAGAGCTAGTAAGTTTCATTACAGATATTGGTTTCGTATATTTCGCTAACGATTAACATTTATTGCCTTGTCTCATATTCTCAAATGGACTGCCTATTACAGGAGAAAGGTATAGCCTAACTGTACGTTATCAAAACCATGTATCACTTGAAGTCGAATCATTGCCAGTGCCACTCGATTTCAGCGTAGATGTAATATCTGCCAGCTCCATAACGTAGTGTTGCTCCTTGTATCTTTCTCTTGGGTCTTCAGCGTAGAGGTACTTCCACCCCACATAGTTATGGCACTGACGACAATGGATGTCACACACCTCATATAGTCCCGTCATCATTTCTCTTCTGTCGTATGTGCCCCTCTTCGTGTTGACAACTTTGGAGACGAGGAGAGCCTTGCCGTGCTTTCCGTGGAATGAATCCGCCTGAACCTCAGTGGATGTGAAGAGGTGCGTACGGCAGGACGAGCAGGAGTACACCACTCGCTTAGTACCTTGGTCGTCCAGATGTTTCTGGATATATAAACCCATTTCCTCTGTGGTGCTGACTGCCTAGCGGGAGTGGAATGGTACAGGAGGCGATGCTTATCAGAATGTGTCAGGATTGTGACACAGCCAAGGCACCATAAAATCTGTATCTGGTAACCTACAACTGTTGATTTGATGAGTAGTTTGTCTGAGTTTCCTAATTTGCTGCTTGTTAATCGTATGTATGAGGGCCTTAATTACCATGGATTGGGCCGTAATCCCTAAAGATGAAAAGAATGTGAGCTGTATGACCCCTCCTTTGGGCCATCTTCCGAAAGTCCCCCGGCACGTGACTTCTCACCCTCGGAATTCATGCCATCGCGCTCTGGGCCTCCAACAAAAATTGTTCATTCTACGGACGTCAATTAAAGAGCACAAGTACTATGTGATCTTTTAATTGTCACCATTTGGAACTTCACCACTGCAATGAGTTCCAGTATATTCCGCTCCCTCAGATTGCCTGTCACAAGGCAACTCCACACATCCAGATATATTCTGCAGCAGTCCAAACCTTCTGCCGGCTCATTGTTCGCTGATGTGACCGAGCTTCAGGAGCAGACATCCAAGAAGCGTGATTTCAGTGACTCTCTGCAGTCCATGGGCACTGATTCCGAAGGTTTCAGTATTGACAAAGTCAACATCCACAACGATACTCTTTTGCATGACTACATCGGTCACAAGCCAACATCAGCAGTTGAAAAGCTTCTCACTCCTCTCAAGAAGCAGATCTACGCTCAAAATGTCAAGCAGAATGGATTCTTCAAGAACAACGAGATCGTAAGACTTGCCAACGGGGAGAAATATCAGCTCAGACTGACGAAAGAGGAGATCGACATCCTTGAGCCATCCCTCTATATCAAGTCTTACAGACTGAAGAGTAGTATGAAGAAGGCCACTGTTTTCCTCAGATTCATCTCTGGCATGAACGTCAACGAGGCCATCACACAAGGTCAGTTCCACGTGAAGAAGATTGGTCGTGAGGTTTCACAAATGCTTCAAGACAACCTCAAAGATGCTGAACAGTTGGGCCTAGATCCAAAAGAGCTCTACATTTCCCAGATCTGGTGTGGATCCGATGGTTGGTGGGCTAGAAGAGTGGATCCTAAAGGAAGAGGAAGAACAGGTATCATTCACCACCCATACATTCACGTCAGAGCTATCCTGAAGACCCCAATGACCAAAATGAGACTGGCCTGGGAGAAAGAGCAGAAAGAGTTGAACAAGAGTGCGCAGATGCAGCTGCCAAACGAAAAGCTGCGTTTCAAACTTGATGGCCACTACAAGTGGTGAATTTACATATCACGATGAATGAACCAAACTGTATATACTTTTGACGTTTTGGCGTGGCGAGCATGTAGCTAAGAGGGTGGACGAGCTAGCGAGTGGAGGCACGTTTGGTGTAGTAGCCGTCTCAGCGTTCTGAGCTGCCCTTTCTTTGATAACGGAAGTTATGAGAAAGATGATTCACACAACTTCGGCAACATCTCCATTATAGAGCCATATAACTCGAAGTTTTCTGATTGGAAAAACTAATCGTGCTTCACAAACTGTCAATACCTGTTCAAAGACTGGTTCGGGACGCACGGTTCTCAGATTATGGTCGATGCACCTCCAACCTGGAACGCGCTACCCACTGCTATCAAGAACCCTCGTCTTTGCTCAGATCATTCTGGTAACTCTTCTTTGCAGCATTTTGTGACCCATCATCAGCGTGTGAGCCTTCAGCCATGTCCTTGAAGCCCTTAACAGTCACATTGGCTTCGAAAGACTCTTCAACTGTGAACACAACTGTCTTCCACTCTCCATCGCCAAACTCGGGAGGGCCGCTCATCGTTTTCCTACCAGGCAATCCTGGATTTATTGATTACTATACAACTTATCTAGGTCTTATCCACGAAGGATGTCCCCACGCCGAGGTCTTAGGGATCTCACATGCCGGATTTTCTTCCATGCATGGACCAGATAGAGAAATCTACACTTTGCAGGATCAGATTGATCACAAAATCAGCGTCATCAAGCACTACTTAACGTCGGAACCTGAGAGAGAGGTGCTCATTTTCGGTCACTCTGTTGGTTGCTACATCCTCCAACGCGTGGTTGATTCATTCAAGGCCAACTATCAACTTTATGGTCTAATTACACCGACAGTTGTGGAGATCCACAAGTCTCAAAAGGGTGTGGTTCTATCCGCTATCACAAACACGTTCCAATCGTTCTACTACTACGCTGGATATGCTGGTGCACTCATGAAGCTTATACCAGATGGGATCCGGTAGAAGATGATTGGCATTGTGCTTAAAAATGCGATTCCAGCTGCTCAAACAGCCACCGACACACTCATCACAGAGCCGGGGTTCATCAGACAGTCTCTAGGGCTCGCTACTGAAGAGATGAAGACGATTCGAAGTGACTGGCAGTATCAAGAGCAGTGGCTCTCTAGGAGGGGAATCTGGTTATTCTTTGCTGAGAATGATCACTGGGTGAGCGATGAGACTAGAACGCAGCTGATCAAGCTGGCAGCAGAAATGGGACAAAACACACTCATCAATCTAAGCGAAGAGTTCACACACAGTTTCTGTGTCTCCAAAAGTTCCGAGTTTGCAAAGGTAACATTGACTGTGATAAATGAAAGGGTACTGACTAGAGTTAAGTGCCCTTGATTCGTCGTTCTGTGATGTTGCCTCTGCTGGATCGAGTGTCGCTTTCCACGCTTTCACTATTGCCAACCAATATCACTCTCAGCCTTGGTATCTGTGCTGACAAAATAACATGCGGTTGTTTTGCCGTGGAGCTGGGACTTCCAGTCTCTGAGGCAGACATCGAGCTTTTTGGACAGCACCCTTCTGTGGCAGTCAAAACATGCTTAACTACGTCAAGTGCATTGCAACCTTACAATACATTCATAAGGTTACTCTTGTGACTTACAGCACTACGCAGAGCTTGGTCGATATAGGGGTAGTAGAAGCGTGGCTGCGTTAGCATTTGTTATAAATGCAAATAACACAACCGCCCAGAACGAGTGTTGCGAGGATCTGCTAATTTGCACAAGGAACTCTCATATATGATCATAATACTAGCTCGGTGCACTGTATGTAGTACGTTGGATCACCAATCCTCTGGTTGAAGGTCATGAAACATTAGTTCTCGATGCTTCAGATATATCAAAACCGGCCGTGCAATGTATGAAGACATGTCCCCACAAACTGCGGAAAGAGCTCAACTTTGAATATAGGATCTTTCAAAAACCTTTCAGCTGAACTTGTAACTCAATGACCATATAATCATACAAATGGAAACACCCTCAATCTCGGTTCGAGTTGCGTAACTAGTTTGGTAGACGCGCGCACGCGAGGTCAGAAGCAAAGCCTACCGTGACCGACATGGTGCCCAAATTAATCCACACAAAACCCGCACCACATATTAATAATCAGTACAACACCCGAACATCCAACTCGTGTCGCCCTTCTCGATGTTGTCACTAGAAGGTGCTCACAATCTTTTAAAATTACACCAAGGTGAAGGATAAAATCGAAGACTTTACATGGATAGTGTTGTTTATGGATTTGACATTGATGGGCGCACATACTAGAATAAAAAGATCATAAATTTCGAATATTGGTCGAAACTATATAGGGCACTTTAAAATACGTATGACCAGTTCATGTGATTCTTGTAGCTCTCTGGAAATATCTTCCAGATAATCTGTCCTCGACATTTTACTATAGGGCTATACACTGCATACTATCAACTTTGTGAGTTTACTAGCTGCTTTTGACTAACACTAATACTGAGATGTCATTAGTAGTATTTTGTCCGCGTTCTCGACCTTGGATATACGGTCCTGGATGGGCTTAGACCAGGTGTTCTCTCAATTTCTAGCCAGCCAGATCGGCGGTCATTTCGCCATATCTGCGCAGCGTGCGTTAGTGCCATGATAGTCTGTAGTGTGTATACTGCATGCGCCAGGCATTGTGAATTACAGCGCGAGCCATACACTCATCTCCTGATACCAACCAAGCTACCTGTGTGGGTATCGTTTACCGTAGAACATGGACTAGGATTCGCAACTTGAAAACATAACTAGTTGCCATAGTACAATTTGTCCCCTCGAGTCTAAACGAACGAACTGAACGTACCATGTGTATGTTCGGTGATGCATAAATAACTAGCTTTATTACGATCTGACCGAAAGGCACTAAGAGTTGTGGTACTCAAAGTCGATTATGAACAAATCAATAGTGTAGCCAAGTCTCGATAGGGAGATCAATCATACATCGAGGTCTAACTTATCGTAGGTTTCCTTTGTCTCTTCGGACCTTCGGACGCAGATGAATTCTGTGAGCATCAATTAACTACCAGCTGACATATGGAAGTAAACGGCGCCATGCGATGCGCAGACCCTATTTTCGAGCCCAGCGTAGGAGTCGACTAAGGTGGCTTATGATTGTCCAATTTAAGACTTTCACTGCGCAATAATAAACTCTGAGCCATATGTCAGGATGCAAAGTTTTTTTATTAGCCGGTACAAGGATCAATCAGGTCCTCGACCCAGGACAAAGCATGGGGTGTGGTGTAAGTAAATGCCGTACTGTCACAAGTTCTGCGAATTGAATCATACAACCGGAAATTATTTGTGAGACGCGCGGAGCAGCTTTTTGTATTCGGTCCGGCAAACCCGCATGGATGGACCGGAGAGGGTGTCCAGCAATTTAAGCTTATGTTGAAAAAGAGCGAATGGAGATCGAGGAGTTTCAGAGCCTTTCCCAAAGGAGGGTAGACACACCCGCATAAACCCAAATGCCTGCTTTTGGAAACCTCCAGCCGTACGTATAAGCCACCAAACTTGAGTGTCTTCCACGATGATCAATCGTTGAGTACATCGCGCCACATGGTCAGCAGACGAAAACTTTTGCTCGTAAGAGTTCAAGATCATTTCCCACAAATCTGAAAATCTGCGTCTTTTTTGATGCAATGATTGTAGATGACCCTACCTAAATCTTCATTATGTGTTTACAGTTGCCGGATATCTTATCTGATCGATCACGAAGGGGTTTAGATCCTGGACTCTGACCTGGATTCTCTAGCTGTGGGCAGTTGTACCCCACTGCGCCAGCGCGCTCCCTGCATGAGGATTGGCTCACAAACCCCTCGGGTTTATGAATTTCAGCTGCACCCGCCAAAGAGGTTAGCAAACTGGTTGAATCGTTTACTTGAACATGAGAGTTGGGTGGAATTGGATCCAAGATTTGGGCTAAAACTCAGTGGACGAAAAGTTTACGCTTCAGGCGCCAGAAGCAGGAAGAACATAAAGCTTTACTTTTCGACTCACCATTTAAGCATAACTTTTTATTTTTCGCCCAGCATGCAGCCCAGTCGCGGGATGCATTGGCACAGCTTAAACCGGCTGGACTACTGCGAGGACATGCATGTCCAATCGACAAGACAAAAGTCCAGATCTTTGAGCTCGGTCTCGAGACATTTCGTTAATAGGTGGTAGGTACTTCTTCGAGACTTGGGACATTCGGGTCTTCTCCCACAGATGGCCTTCTTAAAAGTCCCAGACTTCAGACCCAGTTGCTACACTTCTGTTGGCTCACCACCCAAACCAGCGCATTACATACGCGGTGTCGTATATACAATTCAGACTTACGTAATATCACCCCTTCAACCTTCATCGTGAAGGCCATGCAAGATCACACACTGCAACGCTTTGCTCGATGCAAGTAGCTTGATAGCTCACGAATATCGAGCTCTGGAATTTCAGTGTCTATTTCCAACCCCCGTGACATTACTGATAGTACTGTATCTCCAAGTACTGTTTCAGTACTTCTACCGTCGTAGTCGTGGTTGCGATTTGGCAGTACCAACCTCATGGTTATTAAGGAGATAGGCCGAAGCCACATGAAGCAAGCGAAGACAAGAAAAATAAGGGGTTACTGTACTGAGAGAACATTATGTACAAATGAAGTAGATTATATAGTAGAACACAAACAAAACAGCTTGAACGTTCTGTTTCACATAAATTGGGTCATGAAAATTAGAGCAAGGCAAGGGCGGCAACGGCGAAGGAACCGAAACCGGCAGCAAGGACAGCAGCACCGTTAGCGCTGTCAGTAGTGTCGGCAGCATCAGACAAAAGAGATGAAGCACCAGTCAAGGTCTTGGTGTATGTGTCGTACTGCTGGGAGTAGGTAATGGTGGTGACAACAGTGTCAGAACCAGTGGTGGTAACGGAGGCAGTGGTCTTACCAAAGGTCTCAACAACAGTCTTGGTGTATGTGGCAAGGGAGTTCATGATGGTGAGGACAGTGGTGACGGTACCAGAGGTTGGGTCGGTCAAAGCCTGACCAGTGTAAACCTCCATACGGGTCTTGAGGAATACGTTACCGTTTTCCTGAACAGTGGCGGTGGTGGTGAAAGTCTGACCACTTGTGTAGGTGACATCCTCAGTGGAGGCGGCAGCAGCGAAGGCGACAACTGGGGCAAGGGAAAGGGCGGAGGAGAACTTCATTTTGTTTGTAGGGCGATGATGCTAGTGAAAGATTACAGGTTTGGATGAAAAGGAGGTGGGCCTCTCGGGCGTTTTATAGTTATCATGAGATGTACGCGTTGACGGTCGGGGCTCAGTCTTGGTCATCGGGGCCGTGCAGCAGATCCGGAAATGTGCTGCCCATAACAACTCATGCAGCCAATTAAATCGACAAAATAACACCGACTCGAGACCACCACCTTTCATAGTCCATGATGTGAGTTTAGACATGACTGAGTTGATGAGTTTCACTGGTTACACATCAAGCAGCAACAATATATGTGAATGGGTCTCAGTCCGTTGTATCTCAATGTGTCAAACACCGATATTGTTATCTTACTTTCTCGGCAAACATGATGCTTGGCAGGTGTCAAAAATGGGGTGTAATAACGTTTTCCCATCATGCTATTGGCTCCTTCATGACACTACGCGAGCTGAACTTGGAACTTACCAATCTCCCAAACTAGCACCATAATCAACTAGAACCTAAAATACGAACCTGACCTATGGTGTGGTTCAACATCGAACCTGAATAGGCCTTACCGATTGCCAGCTGCTGTACCAATGATTTGACCGTTTACCCCCGTTCACCCCCAAATGCTCGGTGTCTTGTGCTGACATCACGGTGGGTGATGGCTCATGTCGATCAAACACCTTAAGAAGCACCTTCACGATAGTTAACCTATCAAGTGGCCGAGTTTACATTGGGGCTTCGGAATAGAGCAGTGAAAGGGGGGATTACGGCTCACGGGTAAATGAAAAAAAATTTAAGCTTAACTGCCAGCCTCCTCGACGCGCATATTCGCGCTGTGGCATATGATTTTTTTTCTTCATATGGCATCCGCGGTAGGAATAGAATTCGATTGCTCCTCCGGCAGGCCACGACTCTTCCGGATTTTCCGACTGCGAAGTTAAGATCGGGTAGATATGATGAGGTAGATTATGTACATTAGGTACATTCAAGGGGGCTGATTTTTGATATACACGGGGGCGAATCATGAATACACTGGTTCATTTGAGCAACATATATGCAGGGTCTCTTAAGCTCATCAACAAACCCGACAACTTGGTGATACCACTAGAAACTGGAATATCACATTCAAAGAAGGGCAAGCACGAAAAGACCGAGTCCACCCAATGAAGCACCAACCGAGGCAGCACCGTTTGCGTTGTTGGTAGTGTCGGCAGCGTCAGAAAGGGCAGTAGAGTCACCAGTCAAGGTTTTGGTGTAGGTCTGGTACTGTTGGGTGTATGTGATGGTAGTGGTAGCATCATCACTAGGGTCGGTGTTAGTCTCAATATCGTAAGTGGTTGGTTTACCGTACGTTTCGACAACAGTCTTGGTGTATGTGGCAAGCGAGTTTCTGACGGTGAAGACAGTGGTTGCTGTACCAGATGTTGGGGTAGTGAATGCCTGGCCGGTGTAGACTTCCTCACGTGTCTTAAGGAAAACGTTACCGTTCTCATTGACAGTGACGGTTGTAAGGAATGTCTGATTCATAGTGAATGTGACGGATGTGGTGTCATCGTCAGCAGCCATGGCAAATGCGGCGAGCGGAGCGACAGAGAGGGCGGAAGAGAGTTTCATTTTGAGACAACTATTTTAGTTATTGCAGTAGTACAAAAGGAAGCCAGTGCGTAACGACGACGGAAATAGACGACTTGTGGGTGTATTTATACTCAGTATTTTCACCCAAAAGGGTGCCAAGAAATTGTGCTACATACGTCCCAGACCGGTAGGGTCGCGCTGCAAGCATCATGTCCGAAGCTATCACAGAGAAGGATCAGCTTTAAGGTCACTTAAAAGGCTGAGTGTATGGATGGATGTTGGCTTCGCTGGTGAGCCAAATGATATCGTGCCAGCAAAAGATACAACTATCATAGCCCCCGAGTTTGAAGCACTAACAGAGTACTTCAAGACCTTGAACATCGACATGTTGGACTCAGGACACTGACGCCGAACTGCCCAGAAAAACCCAGCGACCGAGCCGGTACATACATTGACACTTGGCGGTTTTCAGTTAAGCTCAGAACATAAGCTTAATTGAAAGCGTGTGATTGGTTTGAGTCAAATAGCAACATCGCACTGTCTCCTGGCCTCCGGCCCCTAAGACCCTGGCTGCATGACCAAGGGCAAACGTTGTCGGGACGTGCAGCCATCGAGATAACCTAGGACTTAGTCAATATGGCCAGCAAAAGTCTAGGTAGTAAATAAGGATAGATATTGTGAAGTTCATCAACTATCGTAGCGACCACTTGCGAAACACCAAATTCACATACAGGTCTTACCGCGACTTGATGTTTCCATAGGTACCATTACTACAAGGCTTAAGTCAGGACCCTTTACAATTTAGAGTTATCGGGCTGGACGGCATTCGACTGTGTGGCAGGAGCTGGGAAAGGATTATGAAATTGAGCTACTGGACAAATTATTAAAATATTTTGCGCAAATACCCTGCGGACAAGACTCTAGAAGTCACACCACGAGATCTCTATCTGGCAACCTGACTTCTGACTCATACGGTATACTTTTGCGAGGGTTCCTACTTGTGGAAAGTCCTCACTCGAGACATTAGTTGAACCACTGCCGGCCGAGGAAATCATACCTACACGGTATGGCCATGCTTGACTCGGGCTTTACCGCATGTACCTCCACCGCGACGCCCGGCTTCGGGAAAGCGCCTGACACCCTTTTTTCGGCTGAATAAAAAAAAAAATGGGACCGACCGGTGGTTGTAACACCTCGCATTTGAGTGGTCAGAAATAACCTGCCTGGTATTTACTTTGTCCCTAGAGGCTGGAATCAATTGCATGACCTGTACGTAACACCAGCAATAGCCCTATATTCAAGCCAATCAACAATAGGGAAGACTACACTCACGCAAGCGGTGCATATTTCGGACTAAAACGGCCTCCCAAATTTTATTCGCGCACTCGAAAGTTAGGCGTTGGGCGAGGACGCCAGCTCGTATATTTCCGTAGTGTCCAGAGATCGTATGCAACTTCTGTGAACTGGGACCAGGGACACGACTGAGCCCTGGGCTCACGTCCATTCGGGACAAATCCGAAAAAGGCACTGGGACAAAGCCGACCCCTAGGGTCTTCAAAGCCTACACACCAACTCTTCCCTCATCCCATACGTTACACCATGATGCTCGAACTCACACCAAAGAGCCAATCACATCCATGTAGTTGCACACCAGCGTAGATCTTCAACAGAAATGCCGTCACCCGCCGGTTCGTTCTCCCGGTAATGCTTGATGCCCTTTGAGTCTCCACATCATTCTGCACCAGCTATGAATCGCTGCCACACTTAGCTAGGTTGAACTCCAATGATACTGAACGCCTCCAGCCATCAAAATACATTTGTATTCGTAGTCAGGCCACAATGGAATAATCCTTTGCCTCCTCCTCACTTCATCACTTGATTGGGCACGAATAACTAATGTGCCGTGCTTCGGACACACTGGTAGCCCCTTGATTGCGCACATGAACTATACCGAACCGAGCAAAACGGCCACCCTAAACGGCTAAAAGACAAGGATTGCAATGATCTACGCCAAACGAAAATAGACTTTTCCAGTGCATTGACACCCAGATCTCCTAGAGAGGTGACCATAGCACTACCGTTACTGGGAAAGAGTTAGGCACCGTAGAATAGACGTGACGGACCAATCGATCATGAACAAAATTTATTACGTTCCATTGAGAACATTGGCACAGTGTAGATATCTCGGGATTATCGCTTTTCAAGACAGTAGGAGCTTGGACACATGTTCATATCAAGATCTCTTCTGGGAAACAACATAGCCTTTAGCGTCCTTTCCATCCAGCCGGCTGAAAGCACTCTAATTATAGGGCATCCCGACACCCACAAAATGGATTAACCCCATGCTAGAGGAGATCCGGCTACATGAACAAGTATAAATACATGCAGCAGTACCTTGGATTTGCGATGGATCAGCATACCCCTTTCATGAAATTATCATACAGGCCGGTACACAGATCGCACAATATGAGAACATCACACTTGTTCCTCCTTGCATCTAGCCTGGTTGGAGTTTGGTCTCAGGATACAGACCCAGATTGGGTGACATATACCAAACCGCTTGGTTCAACGACCATTGTTGTTACAAATTACATTGGAACTGCCCCACTCACCGGCACCGAATGGACAGTTGACACAGTTGTGGTATCAGAAAATGGGGTCCCTCTATACACCAAGTTCAACACGCATTCAATCATTGCCTCACCGACAACTACTTCCCTCACTTCATCCAAAGTGACTTCAGCACTCAACTCGGAGGATTCCCCTGAGACTTCTAGTCTACCACTGACATCTGCGACTATTTCGTCTACCCCAGGATCAACTTACATTGAGCCCGTGACTGAGACACCAGAGACCACTGCCACCGTTCCTGCTGAGTCAGCCCCAGGAACTAGCCGCGCCGAAGAGGAGCCTGACACTACAACAACGACTCAACTTGTCTCTTCTTCCAACCCGGCTCCCACTGTTGACACTAACTGGCTTACGTACACGAAGCCACTTGGTTCTACTACTATCGTCGTAACTAACTATGTTGGCACTGCTCCATTGACAGGTACTGAGTGGACCGTTGACACTGTCGTCGTGTCCGAGAATGGTGTTCCTCTTTACACCAAGTTCAACACACACTCCATTGTGCATGATACAACATCTGCTACTGTGAGTGTTACTGAGTCTTCCTCTGCTGAGACCTCTTCCTCTGCTGAGACCTCTTCCTCTGCTGAGACCTCTTCCTCTGCTGAGACCTCTGCAGCTGT
>JAJLRQ010000177.1:0-40301 GCA_030567115.1 Petasospora euphorbiae
CCCCTCTCCTTTTCTCTGGTGTTTTTTTTTTTTTTTTTTTTTTTTTTTTTTTTTTTTTTCATTACTCATACACAAAGCTTCCGCGTTCGAATTGGGCAGTGGGAGTTTTTTCATGATGATTTTTAAACCCATAAGGAAATATTTGCTCGTTTGTACAATATCAATAGGCTGTGCGTTGATCAAGGGAAAAATTACCCAGCTGAAGCAGGTCAATCCGACCATTGAGATGACACAGCTTTCTAATACTGGTTGACACAATTCAGAACCTTACCCACTGCAAGTTTGCCGTTCAGATTGAACACTTCAGAGACATCAGAAAGAAGCCACTTCCAGAAACGCGTTAGCCAGCCTGCTTTCTCCCTGCTCTTCTTCCAGGCAACGGACCGAGTCATCTATCTACTTCCAATTGCCACAGATCTTGAAGGTCATCACCATGATCTACATTGATGGGGAAAAGTTCGCCTGTGCACAATGCATTAGAGGACATAGATCTTCATCATGCAAACACACATCGAGGCCCTTGCTGATGTGTCGGTCAAGGGGCCGCCCATCGCTGAATGCTGGACATCGCATAGCTGTAACAGAGGTTGTACAGACCGACAGTGTGAATGCAGTCCCACAAGACTCAAGAATCCCATCTCCTGGAGAATCAGTACCGAGCATGCCGTCTCAGTAGCCCATCAAAACAGAGGAGGTTACAGAGATTGCAGAGGTTACAAAGGTTTCATCGTGCTGTAAGGGTCCAAAGTTAGAGGACAAAAGTGATGAGGTGATAGCAGCTCCATCACCGAAGTCATCCTGCTGCTCAAGATAGCCGACTTAGCTTCCAAAGGCTCCAGGGTCAGCACTTGCCTCCTGTTGCTCAAGTAAGCCACAGGAGGTGAAACCACTTCTGAAAAAGGCTGCTTGCCGATGTGACGATCCAGCATCTTGCAAGTGCTCAACAGGTAATCCAATCATACTCAAAGCTGCTAAGAGATCCTTCGTCGACTTCAAGGGCGGTAACCTAAAGTTTGTCGGGCCGTACCAGGACAATGGCATCAATAACTTCAAGGTCAGTGTGACGAACAAAAGATAGCGTCATAGTACAACCTCGTGCTGCAGTTCTCGTGAGGAGCCGTCCTCTTTTGAGAATTCGCAGCTTCAATCACACGGTGCCACGCTTTACAAGACTCTTGTTCTAAACGAGGTGAACAGCTCATCCTCATCAAGATAGTTCACTCCTATCCAACCCAAACCGAGAACCGGTTCTTTGCCTGATATACCACATGTCCAATCTGATCTATTATCCTACCCACAGTTGAGCTCTCACGACTTGGAAAATCTATCTTTGCACACCTCTAATGGACTGCAGTAGAACGACCTTACACCGGTCAACTCTACCCCTACTACGCACTCACTGCTCACCCCTCAAAACTATGACATGCTCTTGGCAAATGGGTGCACTGTCGAGTGTAACTGTGGTCCATCGTGTCAATGTGAAACCTGTCTCATTCATCGAACTAATGAAGAGTTGCGTCAGATTGGTTTGATTCTCCAGGCTACATCAGCAACGCCATCTGAATCTGGGCGCACAAGTTCCGAAACCGGTGACTACCCTAGAGAATATGCTAGAGAACTGACTCCAGACATTAACGACCCAACCAACTCGCTCACTTTCACAGTAGCAGATGAGTTGTTCGTCGACGATTGCCAATGCGATGACGATGCATGCCACTGTGAGAATTGTATCAAACACAATATCATTGGCGGCGTGAAGCTACCGGACGCTGTTCCAATAACGAGTGTCTCGCAAGTCAATGGTGACCGAAACACTACAACACCGTTCAAGGGAGTGGACCTGACACAATTTGAACTGCCAGCAGCTTTACTGAAGGAAGTGCATGACTGTGGGTGCGATCAGCTGACCTGTGAGTGCTACAATTGCCCAAAACACGGCATCGTGAATGGAAATCGCATCAACAATGCTGAAGCGTGATGCAATATTTATAAATCTGTACATACTACGTGGCACATATACACATTGCGCATTCAGTCACGCTCTTCTCTTGGGTTATGAATGTGAGTGGTTCTAATCAAACTCGGTTATGTAAAAATATACTAACAATTTATAGCTACTATAATATGGATACACAAAGCCGGGAAAGGCGAACAACCTTTCAACAAAGAACAACACATTTCAGCTGGCAAATTGTTGCCGATTCACACGTAGAGCCATGGATTACCTCAAGAACTGAGCGAGAGACCCATACTTTTCACTGCAGTTAGCATGCTGAAGGTGCTCGGACTGCACGCTGCAGTGGATTTGCTGGAGGGACTTACTGAATCTTTTGATGATGACGAGAACAGAAACATCTTTGACCATCTCCCTGACCAGGTTCTTGTCCAAATTGTCTCCCTCTTGGACAACTACGATCTCTTTTCCCTTTTGAGGGCTTTCCGGTCTAGGATTGCCGCGTTGTGCATTCTTATCACAGACCACTTTTATCATCCAATGTTCTTCGCAGGGCTCCATGTACAAAGAAGAACCATTGCAAGATTGTACGCCTCAGATGGGATAGCCAGCAAAGCTGCCATGCTACATGTTTTCGATCGCTGCAACGACACACAGCCCATACGCATTTACGAGTTTGCATACGCCAAAACGATGCTTTCATGGCTGGTTGCGTTGAGTGACGAGACATACCTAGGAGTGCGGTAGTTGCCTGTGCCACAACAGATTTTCATCTTCATGCGCTTACCGTCACACCATCGATTGGCTGGAGATCTTAAAAGTGTGATGTAGATTACCAACTCACATGCTTGTCACTTTCATCTTGGCTGTCAGGTGTTCTTCAGCAGACAGCCCCGAACGAACGAGATTGATGGGTTTTCCTAGGGTAGAGCGGTTTTCCCATTACTCTCAGCAAGAAAGCAATTGAGAAAAGGAAAGTGTCACAAGCTTCTAATGCCGGTGCCCAGTGTGTCAGGAAATCCATTCTTGATGCCATTCACAAACTTGACGGTGTTACATCTCGAGGGACAGCGACATGTGAGATATTTACGGCTACCAGTCTTACAAGAGTGTTGCATTGTATTTCGCCAAAATGATCACAATAATGGAGACTAGGACATCAGACCTTCTATTAGGGGAATGGTATTCCCCAGATTGACATACTTTGTTGTACATTACTATGAGCTCATTCCTTCTTTTGAAGATATCCAGGTAGGGTTGACTGCCAACGAGAAGATCTTCAGTATTGGCGCAAAGCAGCAGATACCACACCGTACGTTTGAGCTTGCCAACATAGCAGCAGCTCTGAGCAACTACTCTGACAGTTTCAACTTATATCGTTATATGGATCGACTGCAAGACCGTGTTTTGGACTTGGGTTTTCTCTAGAAGTTTGACACAATATCTCTCATCGGTGTTCCTCACTTTGTGTTACATTGGTTCCTCGTACTGAGGAAGGTCAAGCTATTCAACATACAAGTCTCGATGGAGGAGGCTTACTGCAATGACTCAACACCTATGTATGCAGCACCCTGTTTACAGACCGTCAACTATTGGTGTACCCTCTAGGGACAAAGACCAAATCGCAAACTTTGTCCTTTGGAGCAGACTTTAAAGAATTGGAATTCTCAACACGAGAGGACAGACAGACCTCAAGCAGACCACCAGAGTCATTTTGACGATTTCAGAGACTCTTTACAACATGTAATTGAGTTCGAGATGCTCCTGTAGGGGAAGGAACGAGGTCTCAACTAAGGCTAAGTTCAACCGGCACAGCCGAGACCAATATACACGGTACATTTCCATTGGATAAACGGCAAAGAATTGCGGTTTCAAGTACTTAGTGATCAAACTACATTCTTTTATCGTAATTGTACAATCATATCATTCTAACTCGATAAAACTGTTGTACACATTATGCATCGAAGGGTAAGGTAACCTGCACAACAACAACCCAACTAGACTCGGTAACCAGACCTAATAAATAAATCACATCACTTCAGTGACATTGCTTTTCTTGTTTTTTCTTTCTTTTCAATCATCTTGAAAATCACCACTCTTGAGCCTTGACACCATACTTGGACTTCTTGGTACCAACAACAGGCTTGATGAGCTTAGAACCACCTTCCAAGAAGGAGAATCTGTCTCTTCTCATAGCCTCGTACTTGTTGATGTAATCCTCCTTTTGCAAAGTAAGTCCAATATCATCAAGACCATTGATAAGACAGTGCTTTCTGAACTCTTCAACGTCGAAATGCTCAACGAGGACCTGGCCGTCAGGACCACGAATCTCCTGGTTTGGCAAGTCAATGGTGAGCTCCTGACCAGCCTTGGCAATTGGGTAAAGCTTCTCCAAAATAACCTCCTGTGGAAGTCTGATTGGGAGCAAGAAGTTCTTGAAAGAGTTGTTGTAGAAGATATCACCGAAAGATGGTGCAATGATGGACTTGATACCGAAATCCTTGAGGGCCCATGGAGCGTGTTCTCTAGAGGAACCACAACCAAAGTTATCACCGGTAACAAGCAAGATCTCAGCGTGTCTGTATGGCTCAACGTTCAAAACAAAGTCAGTCTCAACGTCATTTCCATTGGCATCTTTCACGAAACGCGATTCGTAGAAGAGACCAGCCTTAAGACCAGTTCTCTTGATAGTCTTCAAGAACTGTTTTGGAATGATGGCATCAGTATCCACGTTGGCTCTGTCCAATGGAGCAGTGATGGATGTGATTGTTGTGACGGCATTTGAAGGTGGAACAGCCGCTGTCTTGGCGTCCTTGAGTGGGGTCTCATGTACGGTGTGGTCATCATGTGGGATGTCCTTGAGCAAGTCATCAGCCTCCTCTTCAAGGGTCTCGCCTCCGTCAAGTGGTCTCTTCTCGTGCTCATAAACGGCGAACTGAAGAGCTCTGTCGGCCATTTCTTGCTCAATGGAAATCTTTGGAACGTCTGGATCCGTGTACTGGTAATCTCTGATATCCACAAAGTGACCCTCGATACCAGCAGCGGCTGCCATAGCTGGAGACATCAAATGTGTTCTTGAAAGAGCACCTTGACGACCCTCGAAGTTTCTGTTTGAAGTGGAAGCGCAACGCTCTTCTGGATCTAGAATATCTGGGTTCATACCAAGACACATGGAACAACCAGCCTCTCTCCATTCGAAGTCAGCTGCTTTGAAGATCTTGTCCAGGCCTTCCTTCTCGGCTTGCTTTTTCACAAGACCCGAACCTGGGACAACAAGGGCACGCTTGACATTAGGGTGTTTCTTCTTACCCTTGACAACGCGGGCAGCAGCTCTGAGATCCTCAATACGAGCGTTGGTACAGGAACCAATGAAAACCTTGTCAATTGTGAGGTCCTGGAGTGGGACGTTTGGTGTGAGACCCATGTACTTGAGGGCTCTCTCCATACCAGACTTCTTGATTGGATCGTCAACGTTGGCTGGGTCTGGAACCGAAGCGGAGATCGGAAGGGCATCCTGTGGAGAAGTACCCCATGTGATAGTTGGAATGATGTCGGTTGACTTGATGGTGATGTCGTAGTCGAAATGAGCACCTTCGTCAGTGTGCAAAGTTGACCAGTAGGCAACAGCCTTCTCCCACTCAGCACCCTTAGGAGCTAATGGACGACCCTTGATGTAATCAAATGTGGTCTGATCTGGCTTGATCATACCGGCACGAGCACCAGCTTCGATGGCCATGTTACAGATGGACATTCTGGCCTCCATGGACAAGTTCTCGATGGCCTTACCGGCGAACTCAATCACACATCCTGTACCACCGGCAGTACCGATGACACCAATGACATGAAGAACAAGATCCTTCGAAGTGATACCTGGCATGAGGTCTCCATCGATGAAGATTCTCATGTTCTTGGATTTGGCCTGGATAATGGTCTGTGTAGCGAGGACGTGCTCAACTTCGGAAGTACCGATACCGAAAGCAAGGGAACCGAAGGCACCGTGGGTGGAGGTGTGGGAGTCACCACACACAACAGTGGTACCTGGGAGGGTGAAACCCTGCTCCGGTCCGACAATGTGCACGATTCCCTGTCTATCATCGGTCATACCGAAGAAAGTGACACCAAAGTCTTTGACGTTCTGCTCCAAAGTTTCAACCTGGAGACGGGAGTCCTGCTGCTTGATAAAAGTAGCAGTGGACTCGAAGTCGACACGGGAGTCGGTTGGAATGTTGTGGTCCACTGTGGCGAGAGTACAATCGATTCTTCTGACTTTTCTGTTGGCATTTTTCAATCCTTCGAAAGCCTGAGGCGATGTCACCTCGTGGACAAGATGTCTGTCGATGTAGAGGAGGTAGGAGCCTGAGTCATCCTGGTGCACGATATGGTCTTCGAAGACCTTGTCGTAGAGGGTCTTTGGTTGCGAAGACATTACAGAAATTCTGTTGAAGTTGTTGTGGATCTGAACCAACAAAGTGTGGAGTAGAGGGAAGAAGAGAAAAAAGTGACGCTTGTTTTCTTCCACCTTGGAGACTTCTCTGGGAGGTGTGAATCATCGCACAGCACAGGCTGGAGAGGGGCCATGCAGCCGCGAAATTTTCACCACAGTCAGCGGTGCGCCGCAGCCTGTTCCGGGTCGGGCGGTGGTACCGGGCCTTTTCGCGGGCCTGTTTGTCGCGGAGACTGGGAGTCAGTACAGCCAATCAGAGGAAAGACGAAGGTCATATGTCACTGAGACATAACCCCGAGAGACTGGTGTCCTGAGGGACACATTGTCTGCTGGAGACTCGTCGCTAGTCTTTAGTCCGGTGACTACTTATTATGCTGGGATGGTGGTGTACATTAATCCTCTTAGCGTATAGCGCTCCTGTTCATCTAATCGCTGTTCTTTGCCCCACAACGAATTCGGGTGTCCGAGCCCTTGACACCTGTGCTCTGTGGCTCGCTGTTCACAGTTCTTTTGCTAGGCAAGTTTGACACCTGTGGCGGTTCGGCCACTCTTTTTTCTTTTAGATGGTCATCGCTACATAACCTTGCCTCTTTCAGTATGTGTCACTTGTGTCGCCTTCCTTTAATGAACACTTTTATCTCCAGGATGAATGAACTCTGATGAAGAGAGAGTTCCTCCTCTACATGTGCATGAGAGACCGACGGCGAAGCTTTCATTCCCTGCGGCTCCGGGCATAGCACACACGTCTTGACTCGCTTTAGTGCCGACCTGTCACCATGGGGCGCCACGTAGCCGATAAGATCAAGTGCCGCATGGCAAAACACCGTCATCCACAACGAATAAGGTTTACATCAACACCCTTGCCTTACAGACCTGATCTTGATCTTCGAGAAATTAGCACGCTGTACATGTCACAAATGTGAATTCCTATAAATAGTCAAGTCCACAACGTATATCCACGAACCAGTGCACCGTGTGGGAGGATACACCACATGTCCACACCACATTGTCCATATGTAGTGGAGTCGTGCTTGACGTAGCTGCTTCAACTCAGTAAATTCTAGGTTTCAATGTGGTGTGTCTTATACTCCATGATGCTCAGCATCAGGGTCTGTGTGCCATTGGATCTCTGTATTGTTGAGGGATAGTGGAAGAGCTTCACTACATCTATGTGGGTCTTTACAGCTGTGCTTGGAAGCATGCATGAATTATCATGTTCACTGTACTTGCTCGTGCAGTTGCTCAAAACGTAAATTCCCTCGGAATATAAAGCAGTTGCAGTTCAACAATTAAGATCAGGACAACCCAGCGTTATGTCCAGTACTTTGTATATCTTTCAACGAGCATCCGTCCCAGCTCGACATTGCGTGATCTGATCACCCCTCCACGTAACATCAAGACTGGCGCTGAAGCGTTGACTATAATGCCATTTTCATCAGCTTTTGACGGAAGATCTATCCGACTGTACAGTGATATTCCAGTAAATGTTCTTCTTTCTCATGCATGAAATCTAATTTGGGACTAGGTGTAGGTGGGACATTGCAGTTTGCATAACTGAGCGTCGTCAACAACCCTAAACTGGCTGGATATCACTACTCACATATACAATATTAGGCACATATATTACTTGTCATAACTTCGTAAATCTATAAATCACAGGAGGAGGATGTTGAGTCAAACTTCATGTTTCATCTGAACCTTGATGCCGGTCTTCTCCAATTTAGCTAGAAGATCTTTCATCTTAGCAATTTCAGCATCTTGCTCTTCCTCTGGTAGGTCTTCAAATCTTGGTCTTTCCATGCCACTCTCTTCAGTGCTGGCTTGATGATGATATTCAGCAGCGTCTTGTAGCACCTTGTTCAGTGAAGTGTCCTTAGTTAGGCATGGTGCCATCAACTTCTCCAAAGATTGTAACACAACTGGGAAATGGGGGTCTTGCACAACGCCAATGAGCCTTTGTAAACTTTCGAGGTTGAGGGTCTCATAAATAAGCTGTTCGATCCCACTTTCTCCACCGTCAATGTTGATAATGGTTTCAAGGGTTAACAATGCAGGCACCGGAGAGGTTGAGGTCTTCACATAGTGGTCGTTCTCAAGCAGTTTGTTGATAAGACATGTCTGATTTCTGGCGAACGCAACCTTGTTGAGCATATAGTTTTTGGAAAGCTCTGTTGGTATGACCATCAGCACGTTACCAAATAGCTGTAGTATCTCGTCATATTGAGAGGTTGTTGCCGGGTGTTTGGCATAGCTAATGCAGAATTTGTTACAACTCAGAACGTAGGACGAATCAATGCCAACAGTGTCTTCAACTTGATGTACTGTGGTGTATAGAATTTTGAGAATCTCGATGATGATGTTGTTCATGGATTGTGACTCCAGTGTGCTCATTGTGACAAAGTTGAGCAATTTGGCGCTGATCTTGAGAGTTGAAGGGCGAAGATCAGGCAATAATGAAGGGATATGCGAGAGGAAGAAGTAGAGACGGAAAATCGGTACAAAGTCATTGTACTCGGATTCAGAGTTAATGCTCCGTTCACTAACGCCTGAGAGCATTCCCAAAAGTACTGGGAGCAATGGCCTTAGTGTGGAGGCGGATGTATCAGCTTGGCGCAAAGCAACATTAACACACAAAACATTCGCTAGCGTTGCTGCACAGTCTAGCTGGGACTGCTTGTCTTGTGGATCCACTCTGATAAAGATATCAATGAGTTTTACGAAGCGGCCTTGGTCGAACGAGTTCAAGATGTGCGGTTGTCTGGAAAGCTGTCTCAGGTTGATGAAGACGGTTCTGAGTTGTTGATTGTTCAAGGTGGAGATGGGTTTTGGTGGCTCAACGGACTCATCAATGAGTGTGAGTATATGCGCCGTCTCATCGGATGTCATGGTAGTAGCTGTATACGTAATGAGCTCAAACAAGATAATGTTATAGGGTTCCCAAAAGGACGATGTTTGCGAAGTGTGCTGAGTGAGGGTATCAGCTGGAAATGTTAAGCAGCGAGTTCAGCTGACGATAAGAAAGGAGGGATACTGCAATCGTCAATCGAGTCCGCCCACGACTGATGGGAACAAGGGATCTCAATCAATATAACCTCAAGTGGAAGTCTTGGATTGGAATACACGGACTGATGGGCGTCTTTTGTTTTATATATGAGAAAATGGCCCATGGGCTAGAACCCAGAGCCCGAGCGCGGCCACTCCTAAATTCATGCAGAGGAACTTTTCTGCGCCTAGGTTTTTTTTTTTTTCTTCCTCTTCGGTGGGCCCACAGCGATATGGGTTCTGCACGGCGGTTTGGCGGTTTGTTTGCTGATAGTTGACTAGAGTTCTGAGACCAGACCCCGCAGAGTATTCGAGGTTAAACTCTATTCCACCCAGTTTTTAAGCGGTTTGCAGTGACCTTATCGTAATCGGAAAAGCACGCAAAACACCGACGGCCTAAGGCATCTGTTGATCCATACCAATCTGTGGATGTTGCGAGTGCAAGGATGTTCCGAATGCTTCCATGCTGAGTCCATAGCCCTAGGCAGAGTAATCCAGTGCCAGGTATCCGAAAGGCAATGTATGCAGACTCGCATGTTAACCTGTGGTTCAGCTGCTATGTGAACCAAGTTGTCAGGCAATTTCGAGATTCTATTGTAGCTTGAGCAGGGATCTGAGCAGGTTTGATGTTCACAACTACGCACCCCAGCGATATCAGAAGTCCAGAACTTGCTAGAACCCCTGCGAGATTTATCGGCCTCGCAGCAATTACCAGGCCTACCATGCAATAGACGAACGGCGTGCACTGAACATGAAGGGCTAGACTTGGGCATTCCAGGTAACTTCCACCACGATGGCATAGGTCTGAAGTTAGTCAGAGGGCTTATTCGGATGTGGTTTGGAGCGTCACTGTGTGCCACTATGCCTACAGCTCATAGCTCACAGCTCACAGTTGGCGCAACCTTTGGTGATCTTTCTCGTGTCCCATATCAAGTTGCATCTATTGCTTCTCATATGAGACGAATCTCGCAACTGCCAAGCTAGCAACAATGCGGCTTTAAGCGTCCAGCCAGTGATTGATTAACTTTGCTCACACAATGTAGAGTACGATGCAAATATCATATTGGGTCAAGAAGCCGGTCTTAGCGGCAAGGGTGCTGCTACGTTTCAGGTGTATCGTGCGTGACTAAAATTCCACTGCGCATCGCATAGCTTATCTAAAGGACTCTCCTGCGTGTACTTGAACCTGTTAACGGCTGATTTCCCGCTTGCTGGCCAGGCTCAAGCGATGCGGAAGATTGTCATCATTGAACTAATAGGTAGGTCATATAGTCAGTCTTTTAACGATTTTACGACACGAAGTTTGCTTTCAAGCAAACCGTCTTTGTACTTGCACAAAGCCAACCCTTGTTATCCCTGAAGGGCAGGGCGACACGCTTGCTCAGTTTGAACCAGTTGAGATGACAAAGGTGTACATGTGTTCACTTTGCTAGCTGCCTAAGCAAGCTTACGAAGCAGCTGATCGTCCATGCAAAGATGAAATGGCTAGCTGAGGCTACAAACTGATATCGAAAGTCAACTCTCTGAACCTGATCAATACGCTTCAGCATCCAGGTCAACTCCGCATAACCCAGATCAAGTATTAGCGCTACGCATGCAGGATACCATAAGCGAAGCTAATTTCATTTACCTCCTATATCATACTAACACACTCTCATTCACATCAACCGGTGGCACATCCCGTGACAAGGTCACTGTATCAAGGTTCTCAATCAGCAGGTCTGTGTTATCGTTGTTGTTGTGAATGGTGAAACCGTTTTCATTTGCCAGGTGTAGCAAACAAATAAAGCAGAAACTTGTCGACAAATCCTTTTTCGTTGTTGGGTCATACTTTTTACCCAACCCATCAACAACGTCACTGAATTTCAATACCTCAGGCTCCTCTCTAGCAGGCTCAACCTGTGGAGCTGTGTACTTTTTAGTTGTTGTCTCCTCCTTGAGTGCCTCCCAAAGATTGTCCTTCAAGAGCTTGATGTCCACCTTCTTCGATACACGTGAATATGACAATGAACCCTAACTTCCATGGCTTCGTGACAGCAATTGTGAGCTAGATGGTTGTGATGCTGGGGTCGATTGGTAATCGTCGTAATCATCTCCACCAACGTCATTATCGCCGTAGTCATTGAAGAAGTCTGGGTCGTTGATGTTTTTCTGATCCTCGAGCTGATTGGAAGGCAACGTATTGTTTGCATAGAGTGTTTCATCAATGGCATCATCCATATTTTTGACCTTGTTGAATCGACTGTTGATAATTTTGTCCTTGCTGAAGAGTGTGATGAAATTTCTTGTTGTGAAGTGGCGATCATCAGGCAGAACGTTTTTGTTCTTGGTGATCCATTGGTGTCTGGGCAGGTACATGTGGTGATTTCCTGGCTCAAACATCGTATCCTCATCAGGAAAGTTGTCCGTAGATGTGAAATCCACCAGTACTTTGCTTCTCGGCGTTCTTGTAGGATTAACGTTAGGTCCTTTGTTCTCTTCATCCTGCTGCACCTCCTTTGCGTTGAGTGATTTCTTGAGTCTTATAACTTTCCAGTGATCAGGTCCAGCCCAGTTCTGCTTTTGATGCTCATCGAAGTATGCCAACAAGTCCTCATCTGGAATAATGGTGATAGAGCCAAGATCCTTTTCTTCATTTTCAGCATGCTGAGCTTGGAAAGATTTATCCTCACCAAAAAGCATTCTCATGGTCACACCATATTCATCAGCCTCATCTTCCAGGTCGTCAAAGAAGATCGATGATCTGTTTCCAGGATATTTGGAGTTGTTTTCATCATCGGGTCCTTCATACTAATCACCATCGTCCATATCATAATCACCTTGGTCAAGTCCATCAGCGCCCATGGCACCAGCAATTGAGATATTGAAATCCTGATAAGTGGTTTCGTAGACACCATTGAGAGAATAGTCGTATGTCTCTGGGATAACAACCTGTTCAAGATCCTTCAGCAGATCGGTGGATGTGGCCTTTTGTTCAATGACGTTACAGAGCTCATTCATCGATGGACATACCTGTATCTCCGAGTTCATGATACCAGACAAAAACTTTTTACCCAGTTCGAGCAAGGGTTCTCGTAGTGTGGCATCTGTTTGTGTACCCATATCCTCCTCTGGGTGGTCAATGTCCATCCTTGTTGAGTCAGCCTACGTGTCGTCATGCGACTCTACTGATGGCTGCTAGCGGCGTGTGAGCTCTGCTGAGTCTGTGGTGTCGAATAGCATTTTCCCAACAGCGTCAACATGAAGCATGTTCAGAAGTAAACTTCTGGACCCTCCCTCATCAAAATCTGCGAGCGCCTTCTTGAACAAAGGGTCGACATGGAGTTCCATCTCCATCTTCTTGAGCTGAATGGCCTTAAACTCCACCAGTGTATCCTTCCTTGTGCTGGCTCTGGACTTCTTGCGACGCTATGGAGCATCTGGGTGCATCTCGTCAAGATCACTATCATTCTCGTCTTCTGATCCTTGACCATCGTTTTCACCATCTTGAGCTGCCTTGTCTGATAGGCGCTTTGTAGAGAGACCACTGATCAAGCGGCCTGTCTCTGTCACGGCTGAGTCGACTCTTGAGGAGTAAATCTTGACACATCCATCTAATGTCGCTGATGCTTTCTGAAAGTTGATACCATCACCATCACGTAAAACTGACAAGTCGTGAAAGTAATCGATCAAGGCCAGGTCCCATGAGTTGGTCGTGTTGATTTTCTAGTATAGCCGTTAGTTCTAGACTCCTGAGATAGTGATATGATGTGGGAGATACTCACATTATCTGTAGCCATTCGTATCCATTTTTCAAAGTCCTCTGTGCTGTTGACGTATGGTTGCCGTTGTACTGAGCCGGGTACCGTCATTGTGAAGCTATTGGGGGGTTGTCTCTCAGCTGATTGCTGATTGGGTGTCAGGGATGGACTGATTTTAGCTCAAAGCTGAGAAGTTATGTGACTGTGTATGCAAACAACTAAGGTTTGCACAACTGCAAGTTTTAATTGCGTTTTTACTGATGAGCTCGTTAGGTACGCCCACTTGTTTACTTTTTCGCAATCCCACTCGAAAAGTAAACAAAGCGAGATGAGCTTATGTGGCGCATACCGTGTGCTTAGTCATGGCTGACATTGATTTGCTTCTACGAGCAGGTGAGTTCACCTTCATGCTTTTCAGTATCTTGTAGTGCAATAAAAGTGCACTGAGAAGGCAAGTGATTTGTACATGTATTCAAAGGTTCATAGAGTGCTGACTAAATACCTTAGATTATGGTCAATAAACTGGTAGGCAGCGTGCCAGATCTGTTGATCATGACGTATGAGATTGCGGGGGGTGCGTAGCTGCGTAGCAACTCTGGAAGCTATATAACCGACACACACCCCGTATTTCAAAGCTTGTGAACTTCAATCACACCGGCTCACAGAGGAATATCAAAAGTCAACTCTTTCATCATGGTCAACACCATCAGACTCCCAGACGTCCCAAATAGCGCTTCTCACAATGGCCTCGCCAGAGTCGTTGGACTTCCTCACTACGCTGCTCCACTCATTTCTACCGTCCTTTTTGCTTCCTCATTCAGTACCTGGTCAACTCTGCGTGCCTTATTACACGAGGGAGCTAGTAACACCAGCGTCAGCAACTGGGCTCAAAATCATGCTGGACTAAGTGGTAACACTGATATGCTCGCTACGGTGGGTATGATTGCTGCAGGCGTGCAGGGCGTGACCCAGTTGCCGTTCGGCTCGTTTGCTAGATTCTACTTCATCTTGGGTTCTTTCAGTTCAACCATTTATCTCCTATTTAAGCCGTACCTGCGCTCAAAGATCAACTACATTGCAAACTACGGTGGTAGAGACGGTGCGGTGTACCCAAAACAGGACTTGAAGACTGTTTTGATGGTTCATGCAGCAAGCTCTATCTTTGCAGGTGCTGGGCTGGCCTCGTTTGCTTATGGTCTTTACAACGCCGTGAACGGTTTCTGAACAGTGTCGCATGATCCACCATTGAAAAATGAATAATCTCCCTTCAATACCATATGATTATAGTTACTGACGATTTAGCCAACTGTAGCAATCTTTGCCGTAGTGTTCGGGTCGGCCGACATGAACGGAGATGTAGCGGTCCGAGACGGAGTTAGCGCAGGTGGCGACTGTTGAATTTCGTGTAAGGCAGAAGGCGGTGCAGCGCTCTTTGTCATATAACCCAACGAATTCCTCATTTCAAGCTAAACGAATCACACGTGGTGCCCCGATCTATTCACATATAACTACAGATTTCAACACTGATCTTAGCGTATTCTTCAACGAGGACGGCAGACATGGCATCAACAACGACAGCAGCACCAACAGCTTAGCAAGCACAGACCACGAAGCCTGAGTACGGTTACAAGACTGCCTTCAAGCACTGGTGGTCTCGTGGAAACCTTGAACAATCTGAAAAGGCCATTCTATCTACACTTCCATTCTACCCTGATACCGATGGCAAACGAGTAGCACAAACCCTGAATATTCCTATCGGTGGCAAGGAGTACGTGCACGAATTCAATGTTCATAATGTGGAGACAGACCATGAGACGCAGCACGTTGTTCTCGTTCATGGATACGGAGCTGCTTTGGGTCTCTTCATCAGAAACTTTGGCGATCTGACAGACAGACCGGGTGTTGATTTGCATGCTCTCGACCTCCTCGGGTATGGTCTGTCTTCTCGCCCAAAATTGCCAAAGTTCAACGGGGAGCACACATTAGAGGACATCAACAAGGTGGAGGACTTCTTCTTGGATTCAATCGAGGCATGGAGGAAGCAGAGAGATATCAATAAGTTTTACCTGATCGGCCATTCGTTTGGTGGGTACTTGAGCACACTATATGCTCTGAGATACCCGGAGCATGTTGATAAGCTTGTATTGGTGAGCCCAGTTGGTGTCGAGCGGAGTCGGTACGACCTCTCCGCAGAGCACCCGCCTAAGACTGAGGATACTGAAGAAGTTGCTGGCCCTGACCTTGAGCAAGAGATTGGTGGACATCAGAAGAACACCGACCAAACAATTAAGACGTCCTCCTCGCTGCATGTGCCTGATGAACACGGGTTTGTTGAGAGAGTGCCTAACATGCCTCGGTACCTGAGTTACATCTGGGAAAGAAACATGTCTCCATTCACCCTTCTACGTGCTGCTGGACCATTTGGTGCTCAAATGGCGAGTAGGTGGTCGTTCACCAGATTTTCGTTCTTGAATGACAGCGATATGCTGATCAAGATGCACCAGTACTGTTACAGCACGTTTGTCGGGAAGGGATCCGGGGAGTACGCCTTGACCAGGCTTCTAGCACCTGGCGTACTCGCCCGCTACCCACTCCTGAGCCGTGCACCAGGAAAGTTGCAGATGCCGACGATTTGGATGTACGGAGACAAAGACTGGATGAGCAAAGAGGCAGGAGCGGCAATTGTGAAGAAGATTAATGAGCAGGCAAAGGGAAACGCTAATGCCGAATATGTTGTTCTCCGCGACGCGGGACACCATCTTTACCTAGACAACCCACCAGATTTCAAGAAGGAAGTGTTCAAGTTCTTCGGCTGGTGAGCCCCACTAATATCATTATATATTTACCCTAATATCTTTTGCAAACGTCATATACCATACAAGCAAACTCTCTGGCCAATAAAGTAGCCCGCACACCTCGTATTACTGCAAATCTCGTCTAACCATGCTAAGTTAAGGCGAGGATGCAAGAACCTGCGTGTTACATCATTCGCGGACATCCAAATGAAATCGGTGCTGATCAACGAACAAAGTTTCACCCCCTCAGCGGGAGGGCTGAACTTGAGTCCGCTGCTATTGTTCCGTTGCCCTTGTATCTCACCACACACATTCGACAGACTGTCCATCTTCGCCTCCCGTGGATATTCCAGAAAACAGCCCACTTTCCTCCTCACGCTTGTCGCTATCAGCCGCCCTAAGAGAGCAAGCGTCGCGCACACCCGCCAAGTTGAAAGTAAGACGCGTCCATCACACAACTTCAAATACCGAACTCAGTGGCTTTTGGCGTTTCTAAAGGTACAACTCTCCTCAACTACCCCCTCTGCACGTCTCTTCATATTCCTCACGTATGCTCGATCCTTCGGTGCGACTACGGCAGGCAGTCCAGGAAGGCAATCTTCTCGTGGTGAAGCGACTCCTCAAGCGGTTCCCAGACCTGCTGGAGAACGTGGACCCCACCAACGGATGGTCGTCACTCCACTATGCTGCCAGCAATGGGCGGTATCTCGTTTGCGTTCACCTCATATCCCTAGGACATGACAAAACCGAGATACTGAGGACATTTAAGCACAATACCAGTGTACACCTCGCTCTTATCAACGGCCATGAACAAACTACACATCTGCTCCTACAGCATTTCCCATCACAAGTAAATGAACACGGAGAGCACGGACAAACACCTTTACACGTGAGCAGTGTCAAAGACTTCTATAAGTGTGTGGAGATGCTTCTTGGTCTTGGCGCCAACATTAACACAGTGGACGATGACGGCAATAACGCTCTTCACGTTGCAATGAAGTATGGAGCGCTCCGCACTATCCGACTTTTGATCAGGCACAACATCAACGTCACACTGAAGAATAAGAACGGGCTCATGCCGCTTGATGTTGCGGCTACTTTTCAGGTCGAAAAGCAGTACAAGGCTATCATCGCTGAAGAAGCACAGCAATCAGACCACGACGACCTCGCTTCAATCACTATCGGCTCTACAGGAATCAGCCAGTCGTCATCACTCAGTTACAATGCATCCTCTATCAATCTTTCGCCAGGTGGAAATGAAACCCGAACACACTCCAACTCCCTACCACCGTTGCCATCAGTCACTACGACGAGGAGACTATCAAACGCGTCTTCAACAAGGTCACCCGTACCCAAGAGCGCAGTGTCGCTCGGGTTCCCAACTTCAAGCACATACATATATTCACCAACGCAGTCGAATGGCTCCCGTGTCAACTCACCAATCATGTTGAGTATCAAACCACCAACAATGATGTCATCATCACCCGTGCTGTACTCTCCTACTGAGAATGGACTCATTCCGTCCATTCGTGAAGAGCCATTGCTCTCCTCGCACCTTATTCACTCCAGCTCATTAACATCATTCCCATCAATGACAAGTCTGGATTCTGGGAGAATTAATCCATACCAAGATATCACGCCTGTTCCAAGAACCAGAGCTTCATCCAATGTTGCATCATCATCAAACATTTTACCATCAGGTGGTACGGCAAGCGTCCAATTTACACCCATCAACAAGTCCCGCTCCAACTCACATGGCTCTTCCCGCATGGCAGTTTCAACACCGCCTTATTCCAATGCCAACTCAAATTCTTCTTCGTCGCAAATCCTTACAGTACCGTTGAATCGCAAACGTGATAACTCGGACTCTAGTCGCATTTCGCCTGCTGCTTCGTCGTCGAGTCTATCTAGAACACCATCTGGACCAGAGTCCACTCGTACATCAAGGGAGCAGTTGAAGACGGAGAGCACGGGTGGAAGCATGAATGCCCTTGCGAGCTCTACAACGGGGTCGACGCATGGTCTTATATCTGCCATGTCCACAGGTGGCTCTCCAGGAGTAGGGAGTGGTTTGATATCGTCAAGTTTCAAAGAGGGGAGTCATTCAGATTTGAGGGAAAAGTATGCCTCCAAAAGCTTCTCAACGACTAGTAACTTAACCTCAGCAAAGGGAAGTGGAAGCATTCTGAACATTTCCATTGCCAGTTTGGGCCGTTCAAGGCGAGACTGAAATTTCAGGCTGTATGCTACCTATTTATTTATTCAGCAGTACTAATTTCATAGTGCTGCTCTTCATTTCTATTTTCCACCTTATTGCATTTGGCACTGGGATGCTACCCGTGTTTGCCATCATACTGAACAATATACAGCTTTCACATACCGATCATCAAATATACTCAACGCTCCTAGACGGGCTGTTGCAAACAACTTGAGGCTTTCAGCTGACACTGCACAGTCCTGAAATGAATGTCACCGGCATAGTTGTTGGAGCATTGCACCACATTCACATCACCACTGCATAATATCTTCCATAAGCTTCCATGGGGAATCACAGATATTGATACTCATGCACCAATAGAAGCCGAGCCACTGAAAATTTTTGGCCGGAGATTGTTACAGCAGTAATACAGTTGATCTTCAGGCACCAGAAATTGGAGAAGCACTCAAGATCTCGGCGCCGTGCACAGTAGGACCCCTTCAATGTCACGTCCCATGAGATGTGTCAGTCTTAAAGCGCGCGCACCGAAACAGGCTCACGGAGCCGCTCACTAGCCTTTCTGGTCCAAACCATTTCCAATTGTAATAGTGTCGCATGTACAGGCTATCACTAACAAGCACTCAATCTCACCGTCATCTCCACTGCATCTTTAGTATTTCTTGCTAAATAAGCCCTAGCGTTTGGTCAACTTCTCAGTTAACAGCAATCTTGATCACAGCGGCCACGACAAAATGACGTCACCCCGCGCTCCTTTACTGGTAGGGACCACAGGGCTGACCGCGTTTGCCCGGGGTTTGTATTGGGGGGATTCCCCCCTCCAAGACACCACCAAGGCATTATTTGACACAGGTCTTTGGTCCATCTTGATGGAATTTTGTGTGTTGTCTTGATAGTAGGTGAACATGCGATGTAAGTGAATAGTTTCCAGAGATCCTCCAAGTAGCTCTCAAGATGACTCCTTTGCGCGGTGTTTAGCCTCTTATCCTCCCTGCTCCACACGTCACAGAAGGAGTACAGCACTATTACCACACAGTGCATACCGACGCAGATCTTCGTCGTTTCCCTTCTGCACTTGTTGCCATGTTAATCATCTCTTGACCCCACGGAACCCACCCGCAACATTACATATATAAAGGGTAGTGCACCCCACATTAGCTCAGATTCTCACAAAGGGTTTAGTCTCATCGTAAAATAACGTTAAAGCACTATTACGCAAAATGTCGTCTGGAATCAACAACCCACCAGTCGACCCTAACTTCAACCGTGTTGACACCACCAGCAGTACAGAGCGTGGTACATACGATGAAAAGAAAGTTGACCCAGCCACCACCACGACAGGAGCTGGAGCCGGCCTGTTCAAGACTGAGAGCGCCAACTCCGAAGAGGGTGTTGAGGAGCTACAGGACCAAAACATTTTAACACAATACGACGAGGACCAAGTGATGGAGATGGGTCGTAACTTTGCTAGAAAGCACGACCTGGGTGATCCTGAGATCTTCGCCCGTGGTGCCGCCATCGCAAGAAGACCAAAGATGTTCAACAAGATGCCATTCCTGTCCGATGAGGAAAAGTCTGCACTGTTGAGAGAATCAACTCACCCTTGGGATATTCCACCAAAGCTCTGGCAAATTGTTTTGTCGGTTTCCCTGTGTGCTGCCACTCAGGGTGCAGACGAGTCCGTTATCAACGGTGCTGTGTTGATGTATCCAAGCTATATGGGTATCGGAGATGATGATGACAGATCCAGATGGTTACAGGGTCTTGTTAACGGTTCCCCTTACTTATTCTGTGCTTTTATCTCCACATTCATCACAGATCCACTGAACAGAAGATTCGGTCGTAAATGGGTCATCTTCTGGTCTTGTGTCGTCTCATGTCTCGCTTGTTTCTGGCAAGGCTTTGTTGACCACCATTGGTTCCACTTGTTCATTGCTCGTGCTTTCTTGGGTGCATTTGGTCTTGGTCCAAAGTCTGCCACTGTCCCTGTGTACTCCTCTGAAGCAGCACCAGCTTCCATCAGAGGTGCATTGACTATGCTTTGGCAATTCTTCACCGCCGCTGGTATTGCCCTTGGTTATATCTTCAACTTGGCGTTCTACTACGTTCCCGACCATGGTGTTGGAGGAGGTTTGAACTGGAGATTGATGCTCGGTTCAGCAATGTTGCCTGCCTTCTTTGCTGCCTTCCAGATTCCATTTTGTCCTGAATCCCCTCGTTGGTTGATGGGTAAAGGTAGATACTCAGAGGCTTGGGAATCACTGAGATCTATCCGTAAGCACGATATTACAGCTGCTCGTGACTTGTTTTACCAGTACGTGTTATTGCAAGAGGAGGAAGGTATGGATGTACCAACTATGCAAAGAGTTAAAGAACTGTTCACCATCAGAAGAAACAGAAATGCCACCCTGGGTGCTTTCATTGTCACTTTCATGCAGCAGTTCTGTGGTATCAACGTTATTGCTTACTACTCCTCTTCGATCTTTGTTGACGCAAATTTCGCAGAAATCAACGCCATGGGTGCTTCTCTTGGGTTTGGTGCATTGAACACTTTGTTCGCCCTTCCCGCCTTCTACACGATTGATAAATATGGTAGACGATTCTTGCTATTGTTGACTTTCCCTCTGATGGGGCTGTTTTTGCTTCTTACAGGATTTTCATTCTGGATTGATGAAGACAGCTCACCAAATGGCCGTATTGGTTCGATTTGTCTGGGTATCTACCTGTTCACTGTTTTCTACTCCTTTGGATCCGGTGTTGTCACTTTCCCATACACCGCTGAGTGCTTCCCATTGTATGTTAGAACCCTGGGTACATCTATCGCTATCGGTAACCTGTGGTTCTGGAACTTCATCCTTGCCATCACTTGGCCTTCGCTGCTGGATGCATTTAAACCACAAGGTGCCTTTGGTTGGTATGCGGGCTGGAACTTTGTTGGGTTCTTCCTCGTGTTATGGTTCCTCCCTGAGACCAAGTCTTTGACACTTGAAGAGCTCGATGAAGTGTTTGATGTTCCTACAATGCAGCATGCCAAGTATCAAAACAGAGAAATGATTGATCTCTTCAAGATTCACATTTTGAGAAAGAAGAACGTGGTGAGACAACCTCCGTTGTACGGTCACCAGAAGATGGCTGTCACCAACGAGGAGTGGCACGATAAGCCTAATCAGCAGTTTGTTGAATGAACTGGTGATTTCGATGCTGAATCACGAACGGTTTTTACCTTATCAATCAATGGAGCTTTTTAGAGACACTACTTTGGCACCTGTAGTTTACGATGAGACCAGTTTGCACATCACGGCAAAGCTGGTGTTTTAGACATCACCGTATGTCACCAGTTCTGTAAGATTTCAAGATAAGCTTTCTCGTCCGTTACGAACACATCCATACTTCTGTCTAGAAACATGCGCGTAACGCCGATGGTACAGTTGTGTAGCTCTGAGGGCGCAAAGGAAGCCCTATCGTCTCTGGGCTTCTGCGTAGTGTTGGTGATCAACGTTCTATCCCCAGTTCATAACCACACAACTTCGGGCACACTATAGTTCCACCCCTGACTTCAACAACACCACACTATACTTTCACAATGTGTCTGAATACGATGATGAACTCACTGTCCGAGAACAGAGGGACAGGCCCCGGTGACCATCCATGCCACCCTCGCGGGCATTCTCGCTAGAGTTCAGCCT
This sequence comes from Petasospora euphorbiae, assembly GCA_030567115.1. NCBI lineage: Eukaryota > Fungi > Ascomycota > Saccharomycetes > Phaffomycetales > Wickerhamomycetaceae > Petasospora > Petasospora euphorbiae. The sequence goes on from JAJLRQ010000177.1 coordinate 21,877, forward strand.
ACGAGCATCCAGCAGGCGGTCAAATAGTGTACGCGTGCGGCAAAACATACCGGATAGGACCGTAGTTCGAGATCCCCGTCGGCTGTATACTGACCTTTGAGACGGACTATGGCCATGGAGGGTTGTGTCCATAGCACAGAAGTTGTAGCAGTTAGGCGTCGGGACCCACCACCAAGAACCCCGGTATTCCGTTTGACAGCCCCGGTGACTCTCCGGGGTGCGCATGGACTCAGAGCAGGAGACATGGACTCAGTTTACAGCCTACAGCGTAGAGAGCGGCTCAAGTTGCACGGCTTTGACTGTCTCCACCGAGCATCAGCTATGAAATTGCACTTGAATTTCGGAAACACCCCAGCCTGTTGCGTCCAGACGCAGATCTTTGACTCCTCCACTCGAAATGGCCCCGGCTGTTCACCCACTCTGCTTTACCCCCCTGTCAAGCAAGGACCAACTCGCATCCATGAGAGCGTCTATAAATGGGTGATGATCCCCCCCCCCCCATTATGGTGCAGATCCAGCTATCACGTTCAATCACAGTAAGCAGGAGCAGGGCCACATATGTCGCATGAAACTGATAAGCCACGCACGGAGCACCGGTCAAACAGTACCACCTCCAGTACATCCCAGGAGCAGCTCTAGCTCTCTTCCAAGAAAGCTGGGTTGTTCGATGACAATGTTCAAGAAGAAAAAGAGAAGCACGTGGAGGACCACTTCGAGGAAAACATTCTCACACAGTACGATGAGGAACAGGTCATGGACATGGGCAGAAACTTTGCCTTGAAGCACGGGTTCAATGATGCTGAGCTGTTCGCCCGTGGTGCTGCCGTTGCAAGACAACCTAAGGCGTATGAGAAAATGGCGTTCTTGTCCAATGAAGAGAAACAGGCTCTGGAGAGAGAAATCACACATCCTTGGGATATCCCAAGAAAGCTATGGTAGGTTGTCCTTGCGGTCTCACTTTGTGCTGCTACACAGGGAGCCGATGAGTCGGTTATCAACGGTGCGGTGTTGATGTACCCACAGTATATGGGCATCGGAGATGACAATGACAGATCAAGATGGTTACAGGGACTGGTCAATGGTGCACCTTACCTGTTCTGTGGTGTGCTGTCTACTTTCATTACTGACCCTTTGAACAGAAGATTTGGTCGTAAGTGGGTCATCTTCTTCACATGTGTCGTGTCGTGTCTCGCATGTTTCTGGTCTGGATTTGTGGACGATCACTGGTTCCATCTCTTTATTGCTCGTGCTGTTCTCGGTGGACTTGGGCTTGGTCCCAAATCTGCCACTGTCCCGGTTTACTCCTCTGAGGCTGCACCTGCCTCCATTAGAGGTGCAATGACGATGCTCTGGCAGTTCTTCACTGCGTTAGGTATTGCATTTGGTTACGTTTGCAACCTAGCATTTTACTATGTTCCTGATCACGGTGTTGGTGGTGGGCTTGCTTGGAGACTCATGTTAGGATCGGCAATGCTGCCTGCGTTCTTCGCAGCATTTCAGATCCCTTTCTGTCCTGAATCCCCTCGCTGGTTGATGGGTAAGGGCCGCTACACTGAGGCTTGGGACTCCTTGAGATCCATCCGTAAACATGAGATTACTGCTGCTCGTGACTTGTTCTATCAGTACGTGTTACTCCAAGAAGAGGAAGGCATGGATGTACCAACGCTTCAAAGAGTTAAGGAGCTCTTTACCGTGAGAAGAAACAGAAATGCCACAATTGGAGCCGGAATCGTGACATTCATGCAGCAGTTTTGCGGTATCAATGTGATTGCATATTATTCCTCCTCCATCTTCGTGGAGGCAAACTTTGCGGAGATCAATGCCATGGGTGCTTCTCTTGGATTCGGTGTCTTGAACACTCTGTTCGCCCTACCTGCCTTCTACACTATTGACAAATTCGGAAGACGATTCTTACTGCTGCTAACCTTCCCTTTAATGGGTCTATTCTTGCTTATGACGGGTTTCTCCTTCTGGATTAGTGAGGACTCGTCGCCTGATGGCCGTGTGGGCTCCATTGTCCTTGGAATTTATCTCTACACCATATTCTACTCGTTTGGTTCTGGTTGCGTCACTGTTCCTTATGTCGCTGAGTGCTTCCCATTGTATGTTCGTACACTTGGATCTTCCATCGCTATGGGATTTATGTGGTTCTGGAACTTTATCCTGGCTATTACATGGCCATCATTGCTTGAGGCGTTCAAACCGCAAGGAGCATTTGGATGGTACGCTGCTTGGAACTTTGTTGGATTTTTCCTCGTACTATGGTTCCTTCCAGAGACAAAGGAGCTAACACTTGAAGAGCTGGACAAAGTCTTTGACGTGCCGTTGCTCCAGCATGCCAGATACCAGAACAGAGAGTTGGTTGATCTGTTCAAAATCCATGTATTGAGGAATAAGACGGTGGTAAGACAGCCTCGCTTATATGCCCACCAAAGAATGGCTGTGACAAACCCTGAATGGGAACAGGAAAAACCACAACATCAGCATGTTGAGTGAGCTGATAGTGGAATACCAGTGAAAGATTTGATTGAGTGCTCCTTGGTGAGACATGAGTAGTTCATGGGTCTTTTGAAGGTTGATAGTTCATACTGCAAAGTTGGTGTACTGATTTACTTAGGCACGCTTCAATTATATTTCAAATTAGTGCATTGTGGCCTTGTATTGGCTCGTAAATTTTGATTATCTATTTAACTTGTGATCATTTATGAATCATATCTATCCGTATGATAAAAGAGTTGATCAAAATGAGTTAAAAGGACCGATGGAATACTTCATATTTCGATAGATGAATGAATTTTGGATCATGCAGCAGTTGAAAATTTACGAATGTACAAAATTTGATGAATTACAACATGGATACTATGAACTAAACGAATCATTACCAACAGAATGAATCCAAAATAAGCCCAGAAAGCAACTGTTGGTGCTAAACCAGCAATATTTATATATATCACTGGATCCAGGTTAGAGTATCCTGACGTGCCCCTACCACTCGTAGCTAGGATGCTTTCAGTTCAGCCAGAAACAAACCTCCACAGCCTATTGCCGTATCAAAAAGACCAGGGTAGTAAATGCTGAACCTGGAGCTCCAACTATCGTCGTCTTGAATAATTAGGGTCTTATCCCATCAACAGTCTAAGCGCAACCCCTGACCATCATCTCGAAGCCCCCAGGGCCGAGGCAGATCAGGCTCGATGGCTGGATTTCGCGATTGTGGGAAAAGTCCCAAAACATCCAAACACCACACGGAACGGCCAAAAAAAATTTCCTAAGGCCTTGCAGTTCCAATGACATGAAGTATGGTCAACAGGTCTTTCGTGTAAGACACCAGAACACTCACCCCTCATATATCCCATTAAAGATGGCTGTCGATAATATCGTCCATATCGAGCACGACCGTGTTACCAACACTGTGTCCAACGATTACCCAGGCTACCACAACTCCACTGAGGACTTCTCTTGGAACATCGACACTTTCAAATCTAAGTTTGACATCAAGATTTCTCACATTGCCGAAAGATCTGCTAACTTTGATTTGGTTAACATTGATACCTCGATAGCTAATGCTTTCAGACGTGTTATGATCTCAGAAGTCCCATCTGTCGCTGCTGAACAGGTTTTCATTTTCAACAACACTTCTGTCATCCAGGATGAAGTTTTGGCACACAGAATCGGTATGATTCCATTGAAGATTGATCCAGATCTCCTGAGTTGGGTTGACACATCTGTCGACGCGAAGGACCGTTTCACTGATGCCAACACAGTTGTTATGACGTTGGATGTAGCATGCACAAGAAATCCACAAGCACCAAAGAACTCCACTGATCCAAACGAATTATACAGAAACAGCAACGTCTATGCTAGTGACCTCAAGTTTGAACCACAAGGAACCCAGTTAGAGAACTTCAAAAACCCTGTCGTTCCTGCCGATCCAAACATTCTTCTGGCCAAGCTCAGACCAGGTCAGGAGATTTCATTAAGAGTACACTGTATCTTGGGTATCGGTGCCGACCATGCCAAGTACTCACCAGTTGCCACAGCATCCTACAGACTTTTGCCAACTATTGAGATCACCGACAAGATCACTGGAGAAGATGCCAAGAAGTTCCAGAAGTGCTTCTCTACAGGCGTTATTGGTATCAATGAGAAGGGCGAAGCCTACGTGAAGGATGCCAGAAGAGACACAGTTTCCAGAGAAGTTCTTCGTCATGAGGAGTTCAACGGTAAGGTGAAACTCGGAAGAAACAGACAGCATTTCATCTTCAATGTGGAGTCTACTGGCGCCATGCCACCTGAAGAGATCTTCTTCAAGAGTGTCAGAATCCTGAGAAACAAGGCTGAATACCTCCGCAACTGCCCTATTGGCCGCGCCTGAGTAGACAGCTCTTCATGTACGAATATAATAAAAATAACGATGTATCTATTCATGATCTTGCCAGAATGCTCTTTAACTAGAGCCTTGTCACCAGCCAGGTATTCTTTGTGCATTCAGCATGTTGTTGAGCTGGTCAGCGTAGTCGAGGTCCTGTCTGTTGGTGGCATCATCAGCTTCTTCCATGATCTCATTGTATATCTCTATTGGACGGATATGAGCCACTGTTGTACGTCCGCTGTAGCCATCACCTTCCACTTCATTTATCGAGTAGTTTGCACCAGGCAAGATTTGGCTGTTTCGCTCAGTTTCCTCGTTGATGTCTAGCACTGCTGAGAAGTATAATGTCAGACTCTGACACATCATGACCACCAAGTTGTAGTAGATGTATACCAGTCTAGTTGACGGTTTTGTTTCCCCAATGTATTGTAAGACGATGCCACCGTGTAGGATGTTGAGCCCATCTTTACCATTGGGTACCCCCCAAATGAGATCGAGAAAGAGAAAGAGGAATCCAGTGGTGAAGATTACCTGCATCAATACCTTTGTCATCCGCTGCCTGCTCTGTTTGTCTATTTGCAGTGTTTTCGGGAAGGGCTCGTCAACGGTTCGCTGGAGTAACACCCGTATGATGAACGGTACCAGCGCTGTACTGGGGGTTGAAGGTCAGTAAAGCTGAAAGTTATCAAACAGGGAGCCCATAAGAGGCACAAAAAACATACCTTTTCAAATAAAGAACGATGATGAAGACATAACTGAGAAGCCCAACGTATCGAGTTAGAGATCGCTTGTACTCCTGCTTCCTCAGCTTCAGGACCCTGTAGTTGTTGTCCTGGACCTCCTTGGGCTCCAGCGGAACGAGAACCATCCTTGATAAGAAATGTATAGATACAGAACAGTGGCGTGACACCAAAGGCCCCCCGCAAGCACTGTTGAAGATGATGTTCAGACCGTGGAGTGCCACCGCAAGTGATGTGAGGTACGGATGTCAGCCCCCAGAGAGGTTACCCGGCCGTCGCGCCTTAGCGAGTTTTCGGCCGGAGAAGGCAGCATCTTTTTACAGAGGACACAGCGGCTAATTCTGATGATTGAAGGTTACCAGGGCACCAACAGCTACCCCAGCTCCACGGTTACTCAATCTTGCCAGCTCTGCGAGTCACACGACTGCCACCAACAGCCCACCTGGATCTTTACACTCTTTTGCGGACCCGCTCAGCGAAGCACAGTGGACACATTCTAATTGTGTCTCCCATACCTCCACACCACGCGCGTGTTCAACATTCCCATCAAGGCCCTGAGCGCCCCAGGTCCACGTTCCCATTAAGCCGCATCTGCAGATCCACACCACAATAAAGACACCATGAGCACGAACGGTTCGAACTCGATGCTCTCGATGAAAATGGGCACCTCAACGCCCTTCGTCTCGCATCCCAGCTCATCGGGGCTCGCCTCACGATCCGCCTCGGTGAATGGCTCCTCGATCAACATGGCACCTATGGTGAACAACAACACGCTGATGCTCATGAACAAGCAGGTGACGTCCAGCGACTCTCTCTACTACGTGTGCTTGAAGCTGAAGAAGCGCCTCGAGACGGTACCGCAGCTCAAGCCATACCTCAATCTCGCGTACTCCAGCGCAGAGGTGCTGTCTGAGAACCAGGCCCTGGCCCTGTCGCAGAAGTCGTCAAACGCACGCAGTGGATACTCATCCGGTAGCACAATGAACCCAAGAATCAGTGGGATGTCGTCCTACAGCAATTACTCGGACGACTCCGGCAATCTCTCACCATCACCGCACTCAGCCATATCTCCACTGACAACGTTCCACGCCGGTGTGCTCCCCGCCACGGTGAGTTGTGACCCGGTAACATAGTTGTGGGCTCTCTTCCAGCAGGGATCCCCTTTATGTGTGATATTCAACTTGATCAAACCAGCACAGACACTGCCAGTGGTGTCATCCGACGACCTCAAGACCTGCAAAAAATCTATCTACGACTTCATCCTAGCATGCAAAAACTACTTGAGCTTCGAGCACACCGACCTCTTCACCATCTCAAACGTATTTTCGAACGAGACAGACGATTTGATGAAGATCATTGGCGTCATCAATAGAGTCATTGATCTCGCTCCATCCATCTTCTCCCCAGTGGAGATAGAAGAGGAGATCAAGATTACTGATTCCAAATCCAAAGTCATCAAAGAGCTTGTTGAGACGGAAAGAAAGTACGTCAATGACTTGGAGACATTGGTGAAGTACAAGGAACAGTTACTGGAGCTCAATATCATCTCTTCCGAAGACCTATACATGCTCTTCCCCAACTTGGATGACATTCTTGATTTCCAGAGGCGTGTGCTGGTATCGTTGGAGATAAACAGTTTGGTTAATCCAAAGTACCAAAGAATGGGATCCATTTTCATCCATGCCCAGCCATACTTCAAGCTCTATGAACCTTGGTCAATTGGACAGAAGGCTGCTATTGATTTCATTAGCAACTCACCACTCAGGCAGAAACATGGAGACTTGATCATCGGGAATGACTTGGAGTTACAGAGTTTCCTACTCAAACCGGTTCAGAGACTGTGTAAGTACCCTCTTCTTCTGAAGGAACTTGTCAAACACACGAAACAACAACTGCCCAACTACAATGAACTACTCCTGGCACTTGATATATCGAAGAAGATTGCCAATGACATAAATGAAAACCAGAGACGCGTGGAGAACGTTGAAGTGCTGAAGAAATTGTTCGATAAGGTGGTGGACTGGAAGGGCTACGATGTGCACAGTTTTGGAGAGCTCTTATTCTTTGATAAAGTTACTGTGAATGATAACTCCAAGATATCTGATGAGCGTGAGTTCCAGGTATACTTATTCGAGAACATCATCATATTCTTCAAAGAGCTAATACCACAACAAAAGAAGTCATCAATGGGACTAAAAAAGAAGTCTACGTCCAATTTGGCTGCAGCATCTACAGAGATTTTGGGGTTCGAGCTGAAGGGCAGAATTTCTATTGCCAACATCTACAACATCAACAGTATCTCACCACACCAATTGAACATCTCATGGTCCGGTATCAAGGATACAGGAAGCTTTTTGATGAAGTTCAAGAACGAGGAAACTCGTTCAAACTGGGAAACGTGTATTCGCAAACTTGTTACCAACCTACAGGACGAATACCAAACAACAACACAGAGCATGTCTCAAATGACGATGAACGATAGGGTGAGTAATGGTATCTCAATCAATGGCTCATCCACGAGGTCCTCGTTTGCCGGACGTAACTCCGATATCACAGCCCCAACGAGCTATGGCTCAACCACACCTGGCCACTCTCGACAGCGTTCTGAGGTCCCAATGAGTTCAAGACGTGCTACCCAGGATTCCATTCAGACTAAAAGATCAATCTCAGAGTCGTATAAACAGAACCTTCCGCAAAACTCCATCATAGTGAGACTGATGTATGAGCAAGACTTGTTCACCATGATGATCTCTCTCGATATGCAGGTTGATGATTTCTTAAGTAAGATTGATAAGAAGATCAAGCAATGCGGTGGTCAGATGAAGGGCAAGGTGAAATACCAAGACGAGGATGGTGACTTCATTGTCATCGACAGTGAAGAGGATTGGATCATGGTGAAGGACATGATGAAGTTAGTGGGTGATAAGGTGTTACATGTTTGGGTAACTTGAAGATGATTATAATTGTGAACCGACGAAAATGACCGCTTGATGACTTGTTAATTAAATATGGACTAGCAATACAAGAAAAAAGTACTTACACATGCAGTTCTGTAAAATAAATAGTTTATGACACGTTCAATATATAATGAGTAGAGGCTATGCTATGCCCCAATGCAAATGCAGTGTGATTCATGTCATGACGTATTTTGGACCGTCACCACCTTCTGGCACGGTCCAGTTGATGTCCTGTGTTGGAACCTTGATGTCACATGTTTTACAGTGAATGCAGTTCTGTGAGTTGATCTGGAACTTGACACCCTGCTCGGAGGACTCATCCTCAACGTACTCGTAGACTCCAGCTGGACAGAATCTGTTCTCGACACCTTTCCATTTTGGCCAAGCGATCTTGGTGTGCTTCTCCATATCCTGGTCTGGCACTCTCAAGTGGTTCTTTTCATCTTCGTCGTGATATGTACCTGTTCTAGAGACAGATGTCAAGATGTCGAAGGAGATCTTACCGTCCGGCTTTGGGTAATCAATCTTTTCAAATTCGTCTGCCGATCTAGTCAAAGTGGCATCCGAGTGGTGGTGTTTGAAAGTCCAGGCGGTCTGGCCTTTGAAGAGGAAGGTGTCAATACCTGAGTAAGTGGCACCTGCGAGGAAACCAATTCCAGTACCGAATGCTGGTCTGACGTTACGAACCTCATAAAGTTCATCGTGAACCCATGAGTTCTTGTAGGCCTTCTCATATGATTCTAGATCGATAGCTGGCTCCTCAACTTCATGAATTTCTGGGTCGTATTCTTCGTCCTCTTCCGTCATAATCTTCTCCATCTTGCTTAATTTCTCGTAAATACACTCAGCAGCAAGCATACCAGACTTCATGGCGGTATGCGTACCCTTAACCTTCGGAACATTCATGAATCCTGCAGAGGCACCAACGAGAACACCACCTGGGAAGTGGAGTTTTGGTACTGATTGCCATCCACCTTCATTCAAGGCTCTGGCAGCGTACGAAATGCACTTACCACCTTCTAGAGTGTTTTTGTAGAACGGATGATGCTTCATCTTCTGGAATTCCTGGTATGGCGAGATCCATGGGTTCTGATAGTCAAGACCAACAACCAGGCCGACTGCGACAAGTCCGTCACCAAAATGGTAAATGAACCCACCACCGTAGGTTTCGTAGTTCAATGGGTATCCCAGTGAGTGTGAGATGTAACCCTTCTTGAACTTGGATGGTTCAACCTCCCAAACTTCCTTAATACCGAGACCGTAAGTCTGGTTGGCTCTTCCCTCTCTCAATTTGTACTTGTTAATGACCTCTTTCGATAGAGATCCATGGCATCCCTCAGCAAAAATGGTGACTCTGGCATGGAACTCCATTCCACGCTCAAAGGAGTCTTTTGGTACTCCGTCCCTTCCCATACCCATGTCCTTAGTAGCGACACCTTTGACAGCACCGGTAGAGTCGTAGATGACCTCAGAGACAGCTGTGGAGGGATATATCTCAACGCCAATCTCCTCCGCCTTCTCGGCCAAATGCTTCACAACTTCACTGAGTGGTGCAATGTAATTCTTACCCTTGTTGAGCATTTGTGGTGGTTCTGGTACCGGTAGAGCGAAGTCTCCAATGAGGTACTTCAAGTGCTCTTCCTCTACCATTGTGACCATGTCTGGTGGCAGTGGGATGCCCTCTCCATTCTCATCGTAGTACTCGGAGTCTGGGAACAGTTCTCTGAGGGCACGAGGCTCCAACACCGCACCCGAGACAATGTGTGAACCCATATCTGGAGCCTTCTCCAGGACAACCACGCGAATCTCACGTCCTTCATTCTCCAGCTCGAGCTGCTTGAGCTTGATGGCTGCGGCGAGACCAGCTGGGCCTCCACCAACGATACAGACATCGACTTTGTCGACAGCTCTCTCCTCCGTGAGCATTTCCTTGATCTCATCGTCCAGTTCTTCGAACGACACTTCTGTGGAGTTCAGGCCGACACGCGTTATCGAGAACTGCCTCACACTGACTGGTGCACGTCTTTTGAGCGCTGATGGTGTGGCGATGACTGATCGTGTTGGTGTGATGAGTGTTGATAACGACCTCGTCTGCTTGTAGGCAGCTCTGGTGAGCCTGGTGCTTCGTGTGACTGCTCTGACTGGTACACTGAAAGACATGCCGATTAGTGGTATGGATAGAAACAGCAGACCTTGAAGATACAAGTGCGGGCAGAAGTGCCAGTATTTATGTCAGTTCCACTGATTTTTCCTCTTGACGCCAAATCCTGAATTTTTCACGGGGTTTGTGTCCCGAACCGTGTCAAGAGAGCGGCCAATGAGAACGGGCCGGTTTAAAATCTTGCACTAAAACGCCCAAATTGGGCCTGAGATCAGCTGCTTTTTGGTGTAATTAAGTTCATTGAGTGTAGCATGGCCTCTATATCCGCAGACTCCGTGAAATCCCCTTCCGGGGCCTCAAAAGAGAACAAACGTGAACGTCCGTCAGGCGTTGTAGATGAGCTCATGTGTGACCTGCACTCGGGTACATGTACCCGAAGACACCATCGGATGCATGTATCCACACAGCGCCTGGAGTCTTCGAACTTTCTCCGGCGGACTCAGTTCAACAATGTAGTAATTTTTCGGCGAACATGGTCTTCTGAGCTTGAGAGATAAGTAGATAATCACCGTTCTGTATCGAGCGATGCAGGCTCACCAGTGTATAGGGAACTACAGACCAATTCAGGCTAATCATTGTATCATGAGTCATTAACACAGTATGTAATCTTTATCAAGATCTAAAGCATGCTGCAAGGTGTGTGTGTGTGTGGAGGGTGAAGGGGAGTGCTGGTGGGGATGACAATGTCATAGTGTATCTCTAATAATGCACAAGTGGGTCAAAGAATTGAAAATGTTGGAAGGGTGTCAAACAGTAACATCGTTGAATGTGAATAAGATCATGGAAAAATGGCGCGTGCAGATAAGGGTTAATGTACAATGGGAGAGATACCAGCGCACTTCGTGAAACTGGAGGAAGCATGAGCGGGTGGGACGATGGTCAACTGATAACAGTGATTCAGGCATCGTCAACAAATAAATATGGGGTGGGGAGTCATGACGAGAATAGCAACAGAGAAAAAGAAAAAAAGCGTGCAAAAAATCAAAAAAATTGATCGTAAGTTGGTTGGGTTGGGGGCAGTAAAACAGGTTGATGTAGGAGCATTGATGGTGTTAGGCTCATCAGGTGAAGAATGTGTCAAGGTCGTCCCAAGAGATACTCTCTGGTGCCTCGATCTCCTGTGTTAGGAAACCACTTCTGACAGCCTTGAGCCACTTCTCAGAAACAGCCTCAGAAGACACAGATAACCTCGAGGCTCTTCTCTCGGATGAGAAGCTTCCTCTTGGAGCAATGCCTTCGAGAGCAGCAGCATGAAGGGCAGCAGCAGCAGCGGCAGCAGAAGCCGATGGGGTCTTGATCTTGGAGATCCTTGGTGCAGCAGCAGCAACAGTCAATGGACGCATCTTCTTCGACTGGAGATATGACATTGATTTCGATCTCTTATTGTTGCGCATTGTGATCTTGACCTCGCTGTCATACTCATCGTCTTCGAACTGGTCTAGATCTTCCAAATCGTAGTCAGAAACAGCAGAGTCTTTTGACTGCTCAGTCTTGACGACAGCTGTTGTTGACTTCAAAGCAGCGGTGATTCCCAGAGAAGCAGTGACAGGTGCAGCAGCATATGGAACGGTGATCTGTGGTAACGTCAAGTCGAGCTGGATATCAGAGAATGTGTTTCTGTTGATACCGAGATCGAAGGCGGTTGCACGTCTCTTCATATCATGACCTGGGATACCATAGACATGTTTGCCGTCTTTCATGGAGTCGAAGAAGTTTTTCTTGTCTTCAGATAGCGGGGATGCACTCTGCATCTCGGCTCTCTGACTTTCAATGGCAGCCAAGGCATGGACGTAAAAGTCTGGAGCCAGGAGACCACGGTAAACATAAACCATTCTTTTCGGTGAGGCATCTGCCCACTCTCTGGAGAGTGCGTAGATCAGAGACTTTTCACCCTTCTCAATACGCTTGACGTAAGCGTTGAGCTTAGCCGAAACCAAGTTGGATGTTTTAGACGACAGGTTAGAGACGTCAGGGTGTCTTTCAACCAGGATGTCACAAATTTGTTTGACGGTCATACCTTTACCTTCGCTGTCGAATTCGAACAAAATCTCAAAGATGTTGAACAAGACAGCGTCATCGAGAGACTTGTGCTCTTCTGGTTTTGGTCTCTCGCCTGTGACAGGGATTGTGGTAGAGATTCCTGTGGCTGTTGGTTGCTTCACAGACGACTTGTCTTTTTTCTTCTCAGACTTGAGCTTGTCTTTCGGTTGCTTCGAAGCTGTGCTGCTAGGTGTGATTGACAGTGATGTAACCGAGGTAGCAATGGAGCTAGTTGGTGAAGCCTCCAAATCTTCAGGACTCGAGCCAGAACTGCCCTCAGGGGTCATCTCCTTGAGGGTAGCCGGCTGCTTAGTGGCCTTAGCGATGGAGTAGTCAGAACTCAAACTGAGACGACGTGGCTTGAACGATGGTGAGGAAGCTGTTGACTCAGCGACAGGAAGTGCCACTGGTCTTCTATTAGCCAAAGCCATGGTATGTAGTGGGAAGGGAACAGTGAACAGATGAGCAGGGGGGAAGCGGTAGTGCAGTAACAGAAGTATTAGTGAAAACCTTCAGTTAAAGCGTCAACAAGTGTAGCTGAGGAATACCGACAGAAAGGTTGTAGATGAAAACTAGCAAAAATTATGCCTTGAGCTTTTTGTTCTTTCGGCTAGGAAGCGGAAGAGATATGCAACTTGATCAACAATACAACGACAAGCGAACCGATCGATGAATGTCTCCTCGCAAGTATGCACTGGCTAGTTTTTGGATGGAGTACAGCCTTAGTGGGGGATCCCTGGACGTGTCAGATAGACAGTCTTAACAGACAACACACAAAACGGGAATGTAGAGGGGTAAAGACCAGAGATGCCGAGGCGATGAGAGCAAGAGAAGCGGTGCTTTCTTTTGTTCACTGATAGGAGAGTTAGTGTGGTGTCCTTAGCAAAGATGGATGAGCTTCTGGTTGCGGAGCGCCGTTGTTGTGATGGTTGCCTGCGCCATGATTGGGCTGGCTGTGATAGGTTCCGCGCTGCGGTGTTAGAAGGTATGTGTCAAAGTACGGGGAAACAAGACACCATCACAGCAACGCCAGCAAGGAATACGCCCACATAAAATCAAATGGGAACCACAGAAGAGAAGAGCAGCTCATCCGGTTTTCAAATATGCTTACATCTTCACCAAAGATCTGAGGATGGAGCGTGATTAACGTGTCCTTGCGGAAGGGGTTGTGTGGGGCCTTCTGCAGTTGTATGAAAAGGAGAGTACGAAATCGTGAAAAAAATAGCGTCACAGGGGAGAGACTTGTGCGTCGTTTTGGTTTGGCGAAGAATGGCACAGTTTGCGTGCGAAAATCACACCTGGTTCGCACCGCACTTTGCGCAAAAAGGCGCTTGGACGGCCTCCCTTCTCCACAGATAAACGCATGGAATGCTATGGAGTAAATGCAAAGTTTTGGCGAAAAACGTGCTCAAGTATACAGACTCTTTAAACTAATATGGGATATCTCAACCTCTCTTACTCCGGCCGTAAAGATGATGAGATCATACGCTACTGACTGCGATATCAGTAATCTTCATTGGCGCTCATGGCATGTCCGGACTCGGAAATCACTTTCGCGATCTTAGTTTGATTGGCACCTTTTTGCGCCAGTTATGTGCCTCACCGCCATATGATATTGACACCGTGGGGTCGATATGCCAGATCTTGCTGTATTGATAGGAATGCTGTTCGCTAGGCTGACTGTTTACAGCTTTCAGTCTTGTATATCTTGTTATAGCCGAACTGTAGTGTTGTGTAGCACAAACCCTATTGCTCAACTGCTCAACGGCTCAACCTATAGTAATCAGTGCCACTTTATCGTGCTAGATAAGGACTTTCACGGCCAATCGCGCCACTTGCGAAATTCACACCCCCTAAAGCAGCCATGGACTAGGTTGATGCGCACAGTTGCTAGGATTTGTTGTAATTTTCAAACCATACACATCTTTATTGCTATTGAATAATCCACCATTGTCTGACTATCTTTTCCGTAAGCAAGTTCTATAAAGTTACCGTGGTTTAGGCGCCCCAGCACACGTGCGACTCCCATTGGGCGATCAACCGTATGTGTCCCCGATCGTAAATTCTGGCGGTCCTGGCAACCGATTCCTCGATCGCTATGATCGGGCTCATTCCCCGAAGAGACAAGTTTGTGACACTTTCGGATTGTCCAATTGCGACATGACTCATATCCTGAAAAGTTTCCGGTTCAGAGTCGCGTGGGTTGGCAAGTCGCGAATTACCATGATGAAAATTTCGCGCAAAATCGCTATTCGACAGCACCTACGTACTCAAAGTTACGCGTGGATCGATCTGACCAGCTTCGCGAAGGGGGGCAGTCCCCTGGGGGTTCGAGATAGGGTTAGTGGTACGGATGTTATATGACATAAATCTTGGCTACGGGTAATGGAGGACGAGTCGGTTGGACAACAATGTTCATGAATTATTCTGCTTTCGTATCACGGAAATGTTTACAGGATTCTTTGGTACGTTGAAAGTCTTCAACCCAGTACTGATCACTGTACACATTATCAGCGCTATCGGGTGGTGAGTACCAATAGTTGAGGGCCACATGAACGTTGTCGTCTGGGTCATCTCCACCAGCACCAAAAGATGTGACTTCATGGAACCAACCAGCAGGAAGATACAACATCTGTCCAGGTTTGAGGCTTGCAGTTATGTGCTGTGCTTCAAAAAACTTCGGCCAACGGCTGTGGGCGAATTCTTCCAGCTTGGAACGTAGTGAAGCGTCCTTTACCTTGTCGAGATGAAGGATTGCGGCTGGTATCCTGGAGAACGATGGCGGATCCTTTTTCGTGCCAGATTGATCAATGACCTTAGTCTCAAAGTCCTGCAAAATTTCTTCCTCTTCTTCGATCAAGGTGATGAGAGCATCTCTCTCGCTCTCACTCAGGCTTTGATCATTATCAAGTCTCCATTTGGCAACCTCTGTTATGATTGCACTATCACCCCTCAAGGCTCTCCAGCCAGGTGCGCTGTGATTATTTTTGTAGTCGATCACTCCACTCCCATACACTTTGTTGATGTCTCCCACAGTGTACATCTTATCAGCATCGGTTGGTGCGTACAATGTGAATCTCTTGGAGCCTGAGATAGGAATGTACAGGTTGTCAGCGTGATCATGATGTAAACCAGATGAGATCCCCCCTCCGAAGACACGGCGACCTAATCCCAAGTCGGACTTGCTCTTTTCGATCTTGAATGGCTTTTCTGAGCTGGGGTCTGACCTTCCAATCCATATGTTTATCTGTTGTGGGATCAAGGTTTTCAAGATCTTGGGCTGGAGAGGAAGGTCACCAGTTGATACCAGGTTTGTGAGCGGCTTCTGTACGAACTCATGGACTCTCCGTTCAGCTTCAGGCACTAGTAGCGGACCACCGGGTACGCTGCTTGAAACAACATCTTCTTCAGCCTCATCATTTGACTGGTTCATGTTGCTAGTTGAATTCATGTCATCAAAGTCGTCATGAATGTCATTGAAGTCAATGGAGTCTGTGTCAGAGAAACCCTCCGCCGAAGCAATTGGTGGTGCAAGATCATCATCGTCTTCATCACTTTCATCACCATCGAATGCAGATGCCGCAATGCCATCGTCGTCTCCACTTTCATCGTCGTCATCATCGTCTAGGTCTTGCTGTAGCTTCTCCAGTGTTTTGTTAATTTCGTCTGGATCATCTTCGACGTACTGGGTTGTGAGGTAGTAGTGGTCCCCTTCTGCTCGTAGTTTCCCCATGAACTCCCCGAACGTCATTTTAACTCTCTCAGTCCCTGAGCCGAACCCGCCCTTGAACTTCTTTTCGACTAATAAAACTTGGTCATCATCATGTAGTTTCTCCACAATATTGGTCGGCTTGAATGCGTCAAGGTCTAGACCATCGATTTGACCCTCAATGATCACTGGTGTTCTGGTTTTGACATATTTTTTGTAGAAGTCCTTTGGCTTGATCTCAGCGAGCTTGACCGTACTGAGCGTAGATGCACGAGGATAGTAGCCATTGTACTCATTGACAAATGTCTTTTGCTGCTTCGATGAGTTATCATGTGCTTGCCTTGAAGAGCTGCCGTTTTCTCTTGAATGTTTCCTAGCCATTGATGAATTAACTGTACAGATGTTAACGACAGTGATGGAGAGTGCAGTCAAATCTCAGATTATTGGAATCTTGATACCTTTGTCGTATGATTTATTGTACGATGAGCAGCTCACCATTCACGAGTCCCCACTCACAGTTTTTTTTTTAAACTTCGCTCCAGGTCTAGCGTCTACCTAGGTCCAAGTCTTGCAGACCTGACCTAGACCTTCAACAGTGATTACCTAATACGCTCACTGGCAACCTCTAGGGCTCAGGGGAGGAACGCAAGCTCTGCATGAATGTGATGCGGTAGGCCTGGGTACGGAATACCGTCGTCGGGGCGACATGGTAATTCAGCCGTTCGGTCCAAGGTTTGTGAAAGCACACCCAGCTCTAGTTTACTTCTCACGGGCTTGTTCGAATTGAGGCTTTTTTTGAAGCTCTAGCCAATCGGTTGAATATTGCCAGGCAGTAACCCTGCTAATTATTTAAGAGAAATATAAAGACTCATTATTGGCTGTGAATGAAGAGGGACATATTTTCCTTGTGCGGATGCACTGGACGGGTCATTTGCACCATCACGGAATAGGGGTAGTTGATACGGTACTTATTGCTGATAGCGCAGGAATTGCGGCGCATAGCAAAACCAAATGATAGCGGTAACTACACAGTTCGACGTGCTAGATACTTTTGGATGTTGTTTCCGTGGACGTATTACTAGAAGCCAAAGAATCATTAAACTATATAGTTGAATCAAATACGAACCACCTCGCTCAGGATTGTCCGCTCAGACAATCACCCACTGACGTTACAGACCACGCGTCCATGATAAAGACTGATAGAACACTCACAACATACAGCGTGTATTCCCCACTCGCAATTAGCTATGTAGTTCAGCAATAGTAATCGTTCGCTGATGCAAGATAGCATAAAGTAGCGCAAATTATGGGCCTGAAGATATGATGCTCAGTTGTCTATGTCGCGCATATGTTTGGGCTGCGGAGAACCTAGACCAAAGCTTGTATGCGTGACAAAGTAGTAAGTGTAACGTATAGCTCCATATCAGCTAGTCAATGTTGCAGTTGGCGGCTTCTAAGCAATCAAGTAAACATGCTCAAAGAGAGCATCGGGTACATCAACGAAGTCCTTCAAGGCAGTACAGAATCACGATGTGTGATGACGGTAATCGGCTCACTGAATGTAGACACAATTGAATAGACACTGACTGACGTGATCGACTTCGAGCGTAAAGTGCACTTGTAGAACCGTCGACTGAATCCCGGTCTTGATAGCATTGCCTTGTTGTCAACTTCAACCATGTTTGGCCATGATCACAACTACATCGTTTGTTTTACTGGCCACATTTGACTGCATGCGTTTTACGGAATAACCCCAAAACAGAGAATATAGCTGTAAACCCAAACCTCATATTTATATTACTGCAAGGAAGACAACTCATCAATTGCAGTGCTTGTTGTGTACACTATTGCAGAAGTTGTAACCACACATGGATATTCCCAGCTTTGTAAATTATCACTAATTTTCACGCGTTGATTTACTCTTCGGCGCTGGTTCAATCAACGTGTGGATATTATGAATACTATCTGTTCTTTAAAAATGGGCAAGATGAGAACGAATCTCAAACTAGAACAATATCAACAAATACGTTTCAACTTCAGAATATTATAAGTGGCATGGGGTTTGCCCATATTTGGTCCCGAGTAACCCCTGTTACCAGTTCTGTTCGTAATGGCGCAGCGCACAATTGAGGAGGTCACATATATCTTTTAGAACCCGGCAACTCAGTACAAAACTTTGCGGTCGCTCTTTGTAGGACATGAGCTAGCTGGGGTGAAGACGTGGTGTAGGAAGTCTGTTTTGGAGCGTATCCATCGGTAGCTTGTGGGTCCGCAGCATTTTAAAGCGCTCTGGGCCGGCTTCAGACGCCGATCACAGCTGTAGCTCATATGACCCCAGGTCCCGGTCCGCGAGCCTCTCTTGCTTGGGCGCCTAAATTGTATTTCCGAATCGGGACAAACGATAGATCAGAATTTTCACCATGGTCTGGCGGGGCCCCAGGTCAGC